>JANHFK010000610.1:166677-180010 GCA_036250565.1 Sibynophis collaris
AGAAAGTCTAGTTGCCTCTTGAAAAAGCACCTTTGGGACAACCATGACCTGGATGACTGAGAATCTCCATAGACATTGAAGTAGTTACTTCTCTTTTTCTAAGAGATAAGCATCCTCATTTTCTATTTCCTCAGATCTAGAATAGTTAGGTAAGCAAGCAGGTGTCAACAGAAAGGAAGTGAAACAGGTCAGAGGAGTTTTGGTCAAGTTCAGCTGATATCCCCAGGCAGCTCAAAAGAAAATTTGTGTCATTAAGATTGATAGCAGGACAAGAAGAAAAAGCAGAATGCTGAAGCTGCTTCTTCAACATGGAACATTTTAGTAAAATCCAACAAAATTCCAAATTTCAAGCACTAATTTCACTCAAGAGCAGAATAGATACACATTGCCAGCCTGCTACAGAACAGTGAAAAGCTGCCCAAGTTTGTTTTTCTCTTTCTTCTCTTCACAAAATATTATGGACCCAATTGAATGGTGCCATTTCATCGTTTGAGCAAATTCATCCTTGGGTTTAGTTTGGTATTGTGTTTTTAGTGATGTTTCTAAAGTTCACTTTCCTTTTTTCTTTTCCAGCAATAATTGTGTTTGTTGTAGACTTAACAGCTGGAGCCAATTGGATGTGATTTTTCTGTTGATGGTTATTAGGCACAGGAAGTGCCAGAAGGGGTTTGCCTTGAGTTCAAAAATCCATTCCCATTATAGCCACTGGGTCTTTAATTATAGATTCTATGCTGCTTCTGATTTTCTAGTGGCTTTAAAAAAATAGTTCAGAGATATGTACCGAAAGTAACCAAAAATATTTTTTTAGAGAGGACCAATTGCTGCACTTCTGGCTCATTTCACAGTGGACTCTAGAGATTTCATGGCTTGCTAAACCAAGTCACATTCTTGGATAAGAACAGCAAGCTCAAAAATAATGCGCTTACTAAAATCTAAGCTCTGTTGAGGCTTAGCAGATGGTTCAGATATTTCCAACAACATTTTGAGCTTAAAAGGCACTTACTGGAGACAGAATTGCCAACCCTGGATGTCCTTAGCTGGCAGTCTTTTTTTCTCAGTTCCACATACCTTCTATTCTATTACATGTTTTGGGGGTTTTTTTTAATCTTTTCGTATCAGGAAAGCTTGTCCCAGTTCATTAACCACAATCCAGGGGTTTACAAGTATCCATTATCTTAGTACAACCTTTACAATAATTTTTGTAACATTTGAACCTATCAGGAAGATATTGTGCAGGGACTGGGCAGCTAATTTTTCAAATTTTATAGCAAGGTCATGAAAATCCATCATAACACATAATCAGCTAGCTGCTAAGCAATATCTCCTTGTCTTTTGATCCCTTTAGATTTTTCTAGACATGATTCCCACCTTCTGATAATGTCTTATTCCTGTTCCATTTAATGCTGTAAGCTGCCCAGAGTCACCATATGTGGGTTTGACGGTCATATAAACTTATTTAGTAATAATAATAATTGCTCATCACAGCATCAAGCCAGATAAAATGTCCTTTAAATCAAATAGACTCATAAACCCATCTGCACAACATTGTTGGTGAAGAATGTAAACCTATTGCTTTATCCCAGGCTATTTTTCAGCTTAAGTCTACAGCCTTTGAATTCCCTAGGGATCTCCCAACTAAATGCTAACCAGATCTGATCTAGCTTAGCTTCTAAGCCTAGACAAGATTGGCCAGATGCTGCCACTTGCTGCAAACTTCTTGACTGTTATTAGAAACATCCCATCTCTTGTTCAGTGTCTTGGGCATTTCAAACATTTACTTTCTGCTTGCTGCATTTCTTTAGGAAAACTCATCCTACATGAGAATCTCGTTAATGCAAACTCTCCTATGAAGAGGATTAAGGAATATGGTTTCTAAAATTTCATTAGTTTCTTTCCTAGTAATAGAAAAACATTCAGAGGAAGAGTACCAAGGCCTGGACACCAGTAAGCCAGTATGGTGGGGACCCAGACTTTGATTCACCCTCAGTCACTGGTTGACCTTTGATCAACCACCTTCTTTCAATCCAACCCATAGATTATTGCGGAGAAAGATACTATGTATAGATATATACCCCAATACATATTCTACTTCATATTTTCCTCATCCCAGATTTTCCCCTTTTTGACTTCAGCAGAAGAACTAGAAGCCTGGCCTGAAAAACAATTATGTAAAAATAACATGGTGATGAGATATCCAGGGATGCATGCTTTATCCAGCTTTCACTGGTTTTAGAAGAATTAATCTTTTTTTCCTGGCTAACTAAAGCCGAAGCAAACATGACAACATTCCCAACAACCCATCATTATACTACTGGCTATTCAGTCATAAAATACTGCTTCCTATTTGCACCAAAGAATGTAGCCAGACTCTTAGTTCAATGAGGTTGGATAAGCTGGAATAGCCAGATGAAATCAAGCCATATAGGAGGTTTAGATCCTTGAGACACAAAAATTTAACCTTCACTTATTAAAATAAATCATAAGTGTAGCCAGACATATAGATAAGTAAGTGAGTTGCCTTGAAAAGATCCATTGGCAAGACTAGGGGGAAGAGATATTGTAGAAAATAGCCACAGTGTAATCCAAGCTGCTACCTGGTGCTCAGATAAGAATCTCAGTTAATGATTCCAAGGTTATTCAACACAAATAGAAGCAACATAAAAAGGTATGTTGACAGCTCAGCAGCGTCAGAGCAGGAAGTTATGTCCCCAATAGGAGTTAATCTACAGTCAATCAATATCTGTGTGCTAGTCAAAGTCATTGGGTCAAGACAAAATGAACCAGAGGTACGGCTAGAGCAACAGTAATATATAATCCACTCCCAATTCTGTAGACATCTACACAGAAGGCAGTCATTTTGAGTTCAAAAGGACTTACTCCCAGGTAAATGCATATTGAATTGCAGCCAAAGACTTCCAGCAACTCAGGCTGAATTAATCCCGATTTTTTAAAAAATGCCAAAAAAAAAATTGGCAGCCTACCACCAATGCTTTCCAGTTCAAATACTAGAAGAGAATGTATTAAAAGTGTGAAAGCAAATTCTGTTTTTTTCTTGGCAAGAAATTAGATGATATTTCAGGTACAGATACAAGGTACTAATTTTAGATGCAGTATGTTCATATCCTGCCATCAGTTCTAAACCTCTAGACTCCAGTAGCTTCCTCTCGGTTTGATTACCGAGTAGCTGTTTCCCAACAGCAGCATTTGGTTTAGGTGTTTGGTGTAGCATAATCAATGCAGGTATCTTTTTACACTTTCCTAAAAGCAACATTTAAGCTAACTAGATCCAGGGAAATGTAAATAAAATTTCTCGAGAAAGCCACACCTGTCTAGTTACACAAAACATCATTTTCCTCTACCTCACCTGGAAGTTGTTTGCTGCAGAGGATAACCCAACTTGCACCATTGTCACCCCACTGAAATTCTAAACTTTGCACTATCAATACAAGGTAAACATGTGGCTGATTGGTAGGTGCAAATAAACACAGTTAAGAGATAAGCTGCTGATACCATGTTCCTGTTGCTTCCGGGAGGTCTATTTAAACATGATTAAGCTAACCCACAAAAGTTTCTTTGTGCATCTGCATCAGTGCTTGCTATTTCTCCTTTTGCTCTAAATTAGGCCTCTATAATTTGAATATTTGACGCACCACACAAGTTTCATCAGCTTTTGTTGCAGACAACACTAATGCCCAAATTTCCCAAGATCCAGGGTGATGAAGCTATTTCTAATAGCTACAGAACTGAGTAGATCATTTATCGGTAGCAGGATCTGACTTCCAGAAACTCTTACCATAACTAGAATAGCACAAAAGCTAAGAAAAAATATCACTAGATAGATTTTCAGGGTTACCAGAGAAAGTATAAACAGTATCTTAAGGAAGGTAATCTACAACTCTTGCATGACTGGATAATTTTACATTTTTAAAGTGCCAAAGTGCATCTGGGCTGCTGAACTTCAGAATTTAGGCAGGGATTCTCATAATGAATAAGCCACTATAGCTAAGGCAGGACTGGGGTCAAGATCCAGAAACAAGGGCTAGATCTTTTGCCAAACTCCCTGCGTTTGGTTAATAATGGCACGGCAGTGGGCACCAAAAATCTGTCCCCATCATTCCCCCAGTTGTCATTCAAAGGTGAGAGAAATTGCCTGAAAGTTCTAGGACGACAAGTTGAAATATCCAAATCTCTGTTATTAGGCTACACTTAAACCCATTCACCTGCCTAACAACTATGTACCAGAGTTCGTAGTTCCCTTTATTCACTCTTCCTTTCTTTCTCAATGTAAATGCAGAGGGAATCTTCTCTACTAAAGTTGTGTGAAGCCTGTTCCCAATGGCCTCGATCCTGGTCAGAGTATCATTTTTTCTCTGGAGTAATATGTTGATGGGGAGAATGATAAAAGATATTGAAGAAATATAGGAGGGGGTCTGAGAGAAAAAGGTGACCTTGTTCATTTGGTTTCCATCTCCTTTCATTATTGGCTTCAGCTCTGCCCTCCCCTCCCACCAGTATATGGGTCCCATCCAATAATCATTAAAAACGTTTGGCTCTTGACAGAAACACTCATTTTAAATTAAAAAGTCAAAATAATAAAACAACTTTGTTCACCAGTCTCCCACTCCATCCCCCAAATATACTCACATTCAAAATCTCATTACCAGTTCCAGTTTCCAAACTTTTTTCTTTCTAGACATATTTTTCCCGCCCTCCAAAGATCCAAATAACAAATACAATTAAATGTTATTAAAGCTTGAAAAATTAAAATTTAAATATCAGGTACTTAGCAATCCTCATGCATATTCTTTTCTACAAGCAGTTCTATTTGCAGGGAAGAGCGACAGCTTGGATTATCATATGGAGAATGAGAATAGTAAAACTTCTGCCCTATCCATTTAGTAGTTACTTTGCTCTCAGTGGTGCTTACAATTGCACTTAGAAAGCCAGTTGGCATCTTTTTAAAATGTGATTTCATTGTTTATTACAAAATAAGACATGTTATAAAAACATTTTACTTACATATTTTTCAGTAATGACTTATAATTTACACCAAAATTCTATGTATCTATCTAAAATTAAGGTATGCTGAAATCACTTCTCATCAAGGAACTGGCTATAGGACTGCAATCCTAACATATATATCTTTAACCACTGAATGTTTTAAAAAAATTATGATAATTCAGGGGAGATGGCAGATATTAAAAATGATTAGGCTACAGAAATATTACTCAAAAAATTTCCACATCTCTCGGAAGGTATGCATTTCCACCCCAAAATTGAAGGGATGTGATTTGCATCTCTCTGCAAATACAAACACTGCTGTCCCAAAATAACAAGAGACTCAAATATCACTGTTACAAAGCATGTTGGTCTTAAACAACCCAGGAAATGGAGAGAGGATTTGACACCACTTTGAAAACAAATGCATCTCTACTGAAGGTGATGCTATTAATCCCTGGTGATACTTATTTAAAGGAAAGAAGGCATTTGGGGAGTTGTTTCTGTAAATTATTGTACATGGTTCTAGGAGCAAGTTAAAAACACACATGTAATTTTAAAAGTCTCATTATAGACCTAGTATTTTTATATGGTCAGCATTTTTCTCTAGTGTGGGAGGGAAGTTTTTCTTACCTATGTAGTTTGATGCAAAGCACCAGATATAATAAAGTGTATTATAATGTTTATCAAAAGAAGCAGCTTTAAAGTGATGCAGTAAGATGGGGTAGAATATTTAGCAAGTGGGCTGTGCCAAACCAGATACAATGAACTTTGTTTACCATGTCTCCTGTAGGTTTCATGTGCTCCAAGAGGAAATACTAAACATGCTTTTTGTCAGTGCCTTCCATACAAAAGAGGTGGAGAACCTGAGGCCTTAGGAATTGCATAAGGCCTCAAATGTCCTCCCCCCCACCCTTTGCTCCTGCAAATTATCTCTGACCAAAATTGCTAAAGCCTGGCATCAAAGAGTTCTGTTATTCTGAGATGGGAAACTGAAGCTCCAGCGACAGCCCTAAGAGAGTTTAATTTAAAGAAGACAACACAACCACCCTTAAAAAATACACAGATGATACTGGTCATACCAACTATACATCTTCATCCTACGACTGGAATCCTTAACTGTTTGAAACTACATACAAGTCACATTCATCAAACATTACCAATGTAATACATACATGAATCACATACGTGCACAAGTACAGTTCAAGCATGAAAAAAAGTTACATTCTGTCTGTGGTATTCCTCCCAGCATAAACATTAGGCCTAGATTGGGCTTGGCTGAGTCACATTTTTTATGCTTTTACAAAAATAATGAAGACTATTATTTTTAGGACACTTTATGCAAGCAATGCTATAGAGCAAATTTTGAGATTAACAGTTACTTGGTCTGTCAACAGCCTTAGATGTGAGAATTGGTTAAGACAGCAGACATTTGAGTGATTGAATAAACTGAGACGTGTAATTAAATAGTGCCCTATCTTCTTCCATCCTTGCCATTTGCCATCCAATGGCCCAAATGAGAGCATGCATGTTCTAATTGGGCTGTTTTAGGATTTCCCCCTTAAAGTCTCCATTTGAACACTGGTGTATAGCAAAATGAAAATTCTACTAATGTAAGTGACATTTATTAACATTCTGCTATATTTACAGTTTTAACACAATAGAATTCTGAATTACTGCTTTGCAGAAATCACAGAAATGTACAATAAACTATATTTAACTATAACATAAATTAGAAAAACAAGAAATGTTAATTAGTAGACTACCTTAAGATCCCTAAAATCATCAAACATAACTGTCTAATTTTACACATGGCAGTATCAAATTATTTGAATTTTACGTTACCAACATATACTGCAAGGATCCCAAGCCAAAATGGATATAGTACAATTGTATAAAGGACTTATCATATATTACCAAAAATTAATACATATCTCTACCATCTTCTTAGCAATATTCTCACAGTTATTCTTTAAAAACATTCAGATTGTGCATGTACGCTTTACTTCCAAGTTGTTATCATTTTATTTAATAACAGATACATATTATGTGCAGAAATACAGTTAAACAAGTTTCTAGATCCAAGAACATCCCTTCACAATGGCCAGCATTATTACAGTATCTTACACTAAGAGAGTATACTCCAAGCTCATTTTAAGGGGGAAAAAAAAGCAAGACTGACCCCTTCTGGCTACAGGGCAATAGCTCATGCTATTTAAGACTACAAATACTAAATAAGGCATTATTAGTAACATCACAGACTTGATTGCAAGAGCTGTTTCAAACATTAGCCACTAATGATTTAATGATTACAGGAGTTTGCATTGTACTATTAAAATTTTACATCTAAAAACAAATAGAAAGAAATGCTTCTTTTTTTCCAATAAAACTTTATTTATTTTAAGCAGGTGATTAATTACTTTTTTTCCTTTTGTGGGTGTCCAGAGTCTTGATTAATTTCCTGCAGATGTCCATATATTAATTGAGGGAGGATTCATTTAAAGCAGGAAAATGTTGCCAAAAGACTTCAGTCTGAAAAAAGCAAAATGATAGCAAAGAGAAAAATGGTCATAAAACAAGTATAACCGAGAAAACATTTTGTATACACAAATTATTGGAGATAGCATAATGTTTGTATCCTTGACTGTTTTTACATTCTTCGTTCTGTTGTTTCATTTTAATAGCTGAATACATCTGTGTTTGACACAATCTTTTTTGATGTCAAGCTTTTAGAAGACATTGGCCAAACTCATTCTAAAGGTAAAGGTTTCCCTGTCCAGTTGTGTCCAACTCTAGAGGGCGGTGCTCATTACCAATTCACACCTGAAAAGCCAGCATTGTCGAAAGAAGATTCCACGCTCATTTGGCAGGCATGACTATATACTGAGGTACACGGAATGCTGTTACCTTCCCATCAAAGTGATACCTATTTGTCTGCTCACATTTGCATGCTTTCAAATTGGTAAGTTAGCAGAAGCTGGGGCAGGAATGGGAGCTCACCCCATCACACAGTGCTTGGGTCTTGAACTGCCAACCTTCTGGTTGACAAGACCAGCGTCTTAACCACTCAGCCAGGGTGCCGAGCGGTTACTCTATAATTGCTCAGTGCAGCTCTATATTCTATAGATAGTCATGCTATCTTCTTCACAAGTTTAGACAAACTGTATTTAAGACAGCAATAGCATATTATTGGATCATATTAAAATAGACAGTGGAAGTTCACAAATGGGGGTGTGGAGAGGCTATAGGCTACCTTCTCTGGCTTAACATAATCATATCGATACAGTAAATAATTTTGGTATCTTGAGTACAGCCTGCAACTCTGTATGAAAACTTGCTTTTTATTTGCATGTATCAATTTATAAAGAATACTGAAAATAAAAAGCACAATAAAATGCAAGTGATGAGAAGAGGCAATCTACAATCTTGTTCATCATTATAACTCCTGTATTCATGTTCAAATCTGAACAGATTAAAGATTTCTAAATATTTTTACTTTACTCTCAAGGAATAAGATTAACTAAATTGTAGCTATTAATTACGTAATTAATAGCTACAATTTAGTTAATTATATTTAACCAACCATAATAATAATTACATTAGTTCCATGCACACTGACTGCAAAACACTAGCTTAGAATAATCATTGTGTTAGGAGCTTCAAGCAAGTAGGTTCTACACATTGTTTGTAAGCATCCTTTTTGGACTGCTTTTCTGCACATCTAGAAGTTGCTTCAAATTAGATTATGAACACTACTGCTTGTTGGACGATAGAGCTATTGCTTTGTAAGTTGCATAAATTTGCCCAATTGAACCAGCATCAAGCACCTTTACTAAACAAATATATACATTTTGTTGCCTACTAAATTTTAATTTGGCAGGCTAGAAAATTTCATTTATAGGCAGGCACTCTAGCCTATGTAAGAGTTCCAATCCAAGAACTCTAAAAGAGTCACTTTTTGCATATATCAAATTAAATACTGGGTAGATGCAACATTATGTGGCTGCCATTTTTGCACCCTACACCCTGATGTAGTTTTGCACAACTACATCAGAAAGAGTCTGATGTAGTTGTTACAGTGCTGGCCTAGAAACCAGGAGATTGAGCTTGAAGCCTACTTTGGGCATGAAATCCAGCTGGGTGGCTTTGGGTCAGTCGTTCTTTTTCAGCCCAACCTACTCACAGGATTGTAGTGGGGAAAATAGGAGGCAGAAGGAATGTTAGGTACAATCAGTGCCTCGAGTTATTTATAAAAATAAAGATGGGCTAAAAATACTCTAAATCTACATTCAGAGAAATAATACAGTTTCTGATGTCAGTAGAAACAAAAAAAAACACAGCAATGGCCTGCCAGCCAAACACATTTTTTACTTTAGTATTGAAAGAAACTTAGAAGTGAGGAAAATTGTAATTCAGTGGGAATTCCTCCTAGTCAGGAGGGCTATAGGGGATGCCAAATCACTAATAAAGGATTAAAGGTACCCTAGCCACAGTTTTTTTAAAAAAAACTATTCTCTAGTTCAAGTGTCTTTATGTGGCTAATGTCAACTGCATTTGTTATACAGCCTGTCTCATAATGGTATTTTTCTTCCCTGAGTTTTGATATTACCTTCTAATAGTGAACATCTATTTGGCAAATGAAGTTGTGCATATAGGTCAAGGAAACAGATTTTCCTAAAGCAATTTGAAATTTTCTTTTATCACTCAATATGACTGAATTACAAAAAATGTATTTTGTGATAATACAAAATATAAACAAATGCAACAAATAATATAAATTGATTTTATAAATAACAGGGAAATATGAAATTTTATAGTATTTTTTTTACATATGCCTATATACACAAACACCTCCCACCCAGAAATTAGCAAACTTTATTGAAGTATATTACCTTTAGTAAATAAAGAGAACTCTTGTCCTAGGGAGTGTAGAAAATGTTTCTGGCATCTTCCGAACCTTTGCATAATTGATAAATCCTCTGAGAAACAGAAGAAATCCTATAGAAAAAGTACAGAATATTTTTATGTAAACACGTTATTTCTCTTTGATCCAAAAAACACTGTACAAGGGCCTAACAATCTGTTTCTAATTTGTTATAACATTCTTAACATCCTTAACACTAAAGAGTTGGTTTCCCAACAAAGTCTACAATTACAAACAGTATTACAAATAATACTATAAAAATTAAGACTAATATTAAAAAAATAATGTAATTATAGGTAGTCCTCGGCTTACAACCATAATTGAGCCCAAAATTTCTGTTGTTAAGTGAGACATTCATTAAGTGAGTTTTGCCCCATTTTAAGACCTTTCTTGCTATAGTTGTTAAGTGAATCATTGCAGTTGATTAGTTAGTAACCTAGTTATTAAGTGAATTTGGCTTCCCCCTTGACCTTACTTGTCAGAAGGTCACAAAAGGTGTTTATGTGACCTTGGCACACAGCAATCGTCACAAATATGAGTCAGTTGTCAAGCATCTGAATTTTGATCACATGACCATGGGGCTGCTGCAAAACAGTCATGTGTCACTTTTTTCAGTGCCATTGTAACTTTGAACAGTCACTAAATGAACGGTTGTAAGTTGAGGTCTACCTGTCCACATAAATCATTCATGTTCAAATGAGAGCCAAGAGAGAATGTTCCATATTTAGCCCCCTTGGCCTTTAAAAATGATTTTAAAGTACCGATAAATTCAAATTACATGTAATTCTCAACTTGTGGCCAGTTGCTTAGCAACTGTTTGAAATTACAACCTATCTGAAAAGGGGATTTATCACCTGGACCTGAAGTTCTGATAGTTAGGGCCCCTTGCAATCATGCAATTGTATTTCAGCCACTCAATAACATGGCTAATTTATGACCGTTTGCAGCATCCGGTGGTCACATTACTGTGTTTTATGACAATTTTGCTGAAAACTGGCACTTCTGGTTTTCAGCAAAAACACAGCATAGCAATTAATATGTTCACTTAACGCCCACAGCATTCACTTCACCACTGCAAAAATGTTGTAAAAAATGTAACATTAATACATTGCAATGGTCATAAAACTGTTGTATTTTTTTACAAATGTAAAAGACACCAATCAATCAATCATCAGCAACAATCACTTAATGAAACTGATTAAAACATGGATTAATATAATTACAACTGCCTTCTCTAGGAAAATATACAACTTGTGTAACAGGTGCAATAGATCAGATGCTTCTAAACATGGGTTTGATTATACTGGCTTCCATTATTCAATTATTTAACATTTATTTTACCAGAATCTGGAGAGTTTTTTCTTTTCTATTACAAGATGCCTTTGTTAAAGAAAGCATTCTTGCTTTTTATCATTTTTTCGGTACTATTTAACTGTACCATTATCCTTTGGAAAATATTAATTTGTGGTATGCATTTACTGAAGCCTGTGTTCTAGTGATTCCAAATAATCTTGAAACGTTCTGAAGAAATTTGACCAATCTGAGTCTTCCCTTTATATGTTAGCTCTGACCCATGTTCTATCTGATTAAACTATAGGATTTGCATTTGGCCAATGCAAGAGTCAGACAAGATCTTTTAATATGCAACTAATAACATCTCCACTAGGTGGCAGGATTCCTTTATATGAAATCCCTAAAAAGAGTTTTACATTCTTAAACCTTTCTCAAGAAATAAATTAAATTAAATTTACAAATTAAGATAAGTCAAAAAGCTAATAGAAAGGTTATTTTACAAAAAAAAATAATAATTTACAAATTAAAATTTGATTTATAGCCCCAGGTAAAATAACTAAAATCAGAAACTTGATAACATTAAAATAAATTTACTGAAACCCACTTACCTAATACAAGGAACACCCACCACAGCCAGTATTGTCCATCAAAATAGCCAGGGAAATAGGTAGAGAACTAAAAATTAAAAACAAAAAATGAGGAATGTATAGCTGGTAAGCATTTGTGAGATTTTTTTTACACTGCTAATTAGTTGCTAGCTAAGTAGAACAATTGCTAAATCCTCCAAAGCAGGAATGGTTTAGTATTAAAATAACTGCTGTTCATTTACAATTATTTATTGAGCTAGTATTAATAGTTCTGGGAAGAAATCCTTTAGGAAACAGCAGTTGTAAAGTACTTTCACTTAATACTTTCTTAGCAGAAATGAATGTAAGACCGCCACTGCTAGATCCTATAAAAACAACACTGCAATAATTTACTCTTTGTTGAAGAAACAGAGCAAACACGACATACTTTACTGCTGAAGAAAATCTGCTCTTGGAAAAGATTAGGCATTCTGCATATTCTTCCTCAAACACAAATGATTCCTTTTGTTATCAAAGTTTTGATGCACAAATATGTTTGCCTCTTGCACCGATCTGTGTCATGTATAGCACTTGGGCTCTGTACACATTGAAATGATTCAGAAGTACTTTGAATATTGATTTGTTTATGTATTCATTTAATTTCTATAGCCACCCAACTCAACCAAGTGATTCTGAGTGGCTTATCATTCTAAAATTAATGTTGAAACAATTAAAAACAATAAAAGAATAAAAACAGCCAAAAATAAATACATACTGCAACCGAGATAGTTAACCAACTAACAGTAAAGCCAAGGAAAAGGGCCCTTAACACCTGAGCTGCAGGCCTGGATACATAGCCAGGTTTTTAAAGCTTTGTGAAAAGACAACAGGGGCCATTCTAATCTCCAAGTGGAGAATATTCCATAAGGCAGGGACTAGAGCAGAAAGTTTATCCTCTCGTTCCTGCCAGTTGACACTCTTTGGTTGAAGGGATCTACAGCAAGCCCAATCTGTTGAATCGGATTGGAAAGGTAAAAACACATGGTTCCTATTCTAAGAAGCTGACTCATAAAAGTTAATGAAACTCTTGTAGCAACTGCATTATTTTCCAGTTTTGCATGGAGACTGGACAACCATTTGTCTGAAATGGACTAGAAGACCTCCAAGGTCCCTTCCAACTCTGTTATTCTATTCTTTAAAAAGTATCTATTTTGTAGTTCTTAGTTATGTTATCTGAAATTAAGCTTAGATTTTTAATGGTCTTTGTCTTTTCTCAAAAATGGAAAACTGAATAATGTTTAAAGACAATTTTGTAAAATATTGTTAAGAGATGGAATCAAAGTTAAGAACTATTTTACCTTCAGCTGTTCTTAAGGAAAATTTCTATATATAACTTATATTTTATATTATCCAATCCAGTTTTTCAAACTTATTTCATTATTTTTATGTGCTGTTTTGGGAAGCCTACCAGTAGAAGAGTACCATGTAAGTACTGTATTTTTCGCACTATGATGCACTTCCTCCCCCCCCCAAAAAAGTGGGTGAAAATGTC
>JANHFK010000610.1:215313-227079 GCA_036250565.1 Sibynophis collaris
GGTCTGTGAGAGCCAGAAATCTTGCTTGTTTGTAGGTGACCAAATACTTATTTTCCACCATAATTTGCAAATAAATTATTTCCAAATTAGACAATGTGATTGTCTGGATTTCTCATTTTGTCTCTCATAGTTGAGGTCTACCTATGATGACAATTACAGGCCTCTCTCATCTTCTTAAGTGGGAGAACTTGCACAAGTGGTGGCTGACTACTTTTTTGCCCCACTGTAAATATTATAGACGATAAATGACTTTTTATAAGTGTACACTACTGGCCATCCGACCTGCCAGAGGAAATAGATGAACACTTTGTAGATCAGTTAATTGAAGTGTGCAAGAAACTATAGTAATGAGGGACTTTAATTACCCTGTCATCAACTGTGAAACAAACTGCAGGGAGCTAGAGATCAGACAGGTTCCTCATGTCATTGTCATACAAGAGGTAGAAGAGGTTATTAGAGGGATAGCTATTCTGGACTTCATTCTTACTAATAGGGACAAAATGGTTGAGAGTAGAAGCTATAGAAACTTTGGAGAGCACTCATATCATACTTTAAATCACCATAATGAAGCAACAGGAAGCTAAATCAGATTAGTGTTTTAGACTTTAAGAGAGCTAACTTCAAGAGATTAGGAAGGATTCCATGGATGGAAAGCCTACAAGGACACCTGTGAAACCCTGAAAAATGAGATAATGAAGGCAAAGGTTTCCCGAGGAGACAAGCAAGATTACAAAGAGCTGACAAATTGAGGGTCAAATTTTTTTAAAAATGGAAAGAAGGGCACATATGGTAACTAAAACAGAATACCAGCAAATAACCCAAATTTGCAAGGAGGGAATCAGGAAAGCCAAGACTGGCAACGAATGCCCAAAATAATAGTTTTTCAATATATAAGATGCAAGAAGTCAAGGAAATGATAGCTCCACTAATGGGAGCAGATGGCAAGATGACAAGCAAGAGAGAAAGCAGAACTGCTCAATTCATTCTTTGCACCTGTTTTTACAAAAAAGGAATAGCCCAACCTATCAAAAGTAGCACAAAGGAAAACAGAACAGTGTACAAGTCAAAATAGGCAAGGACATACTAAGAGAATATGAAGGCTAAATTGTATGAATGGTTGAGAGAGGTATGTCTAGCCGATTGAAGAGGATTAGGCATCACAGAGTTGTGGGTGGTCCATTGCAGGTTGTTTCAAGAACAGACTGGACAACCACTTAATCAGGATGTTATAAGGCCTCCTGCTTTGAGCAGGGGGGCAGGCTAGAAAACTTCCAAGGTCTCTTCCAGCCTTATCTACATTCATTATAATCCAAAATCACGCATGCAACTTTCATGCCTAAGGGAGGCTTAGAACTCTGTCTTCATCCGGGTATCCTTCCCTTCTTTACACACTATTCAATCTGACTCTCTCATTATGAGAATTCTCAGTTAGAATCCATTATTTTTTTTAAAGAAACGTGTATGGCTATCACAGAGTGGCAGCATACAGCAATAAAAAGTTTAAAATCTCAAACTCCTGCCCTCTTTAATTCTAATGTTAAGCAAAAATGTATAAGGAACATCAGTTTATCAAAATTTATATGCTGCTCACCTTGTGATTTATTTATAATGCCCTGCATATTAAAATAGCATACAGCCTTATCTGTAGCACTTTGTAGGTTTTCATCTTTCTTGAGTGCCATTTAAAGAGCAGTGAATATTTTCAAAGAAATAAAAGCTTATGTGACAATGGGATATGTAAAGATAAAGGTTGTACTGTATTTCATCAGGTTTTCAACTGCCATGAATAGATCAAACATGCAGAAAACAGCAATATTTGGAGATAAATTAGTTTTGAATATTTTATAAACATAATAATTCAAAGAAGAAAAATAAAAATACTATTGTACAAATGTAATAGTACTTTTATTTTCCTTCTTTGAAATTCTGGAACACTGACAGTGCTCTGAATTTCAAGTATGAACTAAGACCTAAGTTAAAAGCAACAACATTTAAAACTATATAACCCTCATGATTGTAAAACATGGCTTTCAAGTCCAATATATTTTCAATGACTACTTAACATTTGGTTTTAAAGAGATGTAATTCATGTTACTTATTTTCTAATCTTAAAGAGTTTCATGTAGTTTTCTTATAATCAACAGTTTAAAAAAATCCAATAGAATCCAGTGCATTTATTTCTTGTAATGTGTATGGAAGCTTTCATTTGATTTCAACACATACAAGTTAATGACAATTATCAATACTAGAAGAATAACACAGCCAAAGTGTAAATGAACACAAGAGCAAACTGCCAGATTCCTTCTTTAGCTGGAAGATAAAACAATCATTTTCAAGTGTAGGAAAACAAATACTATCTTCTATGTTAGCTACTAATCAGAGTAATCCAGAGGCAGCTAGCAGTATACCCTCCTTTTTCCCCTACAACTAAGCTAGAGACAGAAATTTACACAGCATTTCTTATAGCTGGGGAGAAATTTATCATGAGGATACATATTGGATCTAATAGCATATTTTAGATAAATGCTATTCTGCATATCAGATAAACAATTTGATACAACACCTAGGACATAATGAATATTAATAGAGTGTGAACATGAACCAGGGGAAAACCACTCCAGCTACTTCATTTCTTTACATTTAACCTGAATAAGTCATCTGAGCCATGTTGCCTTATATCTCACATAACCATAAAATGGTACAATAAAAATGTATTAAACTTGCAAGTATAAAACATGCTATTATTGCTTCCATAATTCCAAAGGGATCACAATCTAATATCTTTATTATGCTCTTTTGTGTTAGAACCAGAGCTTTAAATACTTCTGGTAATTTTCCATGAACTAATATTGCTTCAATCCACAATATTAATTTAACTGTAGATTAAAAACAACCACCAAACTGTTCTAGTTGCTCTTACACACTTTAAATAATGGGATTCACAATATGAACAGGATTAAACTGAAAGAGCAGATGTGCAAATCTAATAGCTATCAAGGATTTCTGGCATCATATGGCAAAAGACTGAACTTATCCAGCTGAAGATTTAACTAACTGAGAGTTTGCTTCTCCCTACCAACTAATCCCATTCAAAAATGTACTGTGAGAAAATAATAGTTCTCAATTGGCTCCCATTTATATTCAGATCATAAAGTAGACAACATAAAGCTTTATTATAGTATGTAATATAAAGAACTGGAATTCAATCAATATCCATTTCTGGAAGTTTCTTTTCTGTAGATGTTGGAGCTGTTGAATCTGTATGCTGTTCAGCAGTCTGAGGGGCCTTGGTGGCATCACCCTGGCCTTCTACTGGACCATTCTGTTCTGCTGGTTTTTGATCCTCTTTTGGCAGTTCCACTTTTGGTTTGGGTTTGGTAACAATAGGATTACAGATGTTTATCAGTTCCTGAAATGAAAGAGTTGGAAGCAATGAATGACAAATTATACCAAAGCTCCCTCCCAAAATGTATGACAGTTAACATGCAATAGCCAATGATATTCTTAATTAGGCTAAATGTCAACAATATAAATAAGATATATTTAGTAATGCTGAAAGAATTTTCCTTAGCAACCATCATTGAAACATTTATCTAGGTGTCTATCCATGTCTCTCATTGTTCATCCAATCCAAAATTGTTTTTTTCTTTGTAGTAAAAATTTTTACACCATAAATCATCCCTTTTAAGTTCTCAAGGAGAAATAAAAAAATCTTAATGTGAAGGATAGCTAGCTAAATCTAAATTTAACTCCACAGGTTTGTCAAAATAAATTCACTTGAAATCATAGTAGTCACTATAATGTTTGGTCTAATTGTTGCTCTATTTGTTGTCTAATCTATCCTTGGAATAGATGCAGAATCTTTGTAAAAAATTGATATAATTCCTTTTCTTTCCATTTAATAATTGTACTCTTTTAACTTGATACTAAAACCAAAGAAGACCATTAAATGGGTTGGGAAGACAACCCCACTATTTTTGTTTTAAAAATGTCCACTCACTGCTTTGTTAAATCTTTCAAAACAAGTGGAATAATGTGAGCTCTGCTACTTTAAAGTATCAGAGCTAAAAGTATAAAAGTATCAAGCTTTAAGTATCAAAGTATACCTCCTTTTTTCAAGATGTGTATGAAACACTTCTATTAATTCTTGATTTAAGGGATTTAAATCAAATCATATTTGTTTGTTTGTTTGCCAGCCTGAGGTAATTTCATCTGTAAAATCTATAGAAAAAGTCTAAAACAAATCATACCACCAGTGCATTAAGTTTAAAAACTTATTTACTTTCGTTTTTGCTTCGATTTCCTTTGCTGTAATAACAGGGTCCAAAGTAAGACTTCGCTTATGCTGAAGATTAAGCTTGTTGTTCATCCATTCCATTGCTTCATTTGCACTCTTCTCCACTTTTGCCATTTCTGCAGGGTCTAAGTGGTCATATTGCTCATCCTAGTGGGGGGGGGGGGGAAACATTCTTACAATTTACTGCTGAAAAAAGAATGGACATATTTGAAATTTAGTTTGAAGGTTAAGAAAGATATAAAAAGACACCTTTTCTTTAAATGCATGAACAGCTTTCATATATTGTTGAACATGTTTTCCAAGCTCTTCAAAAGCTTTTGGTCTTTCTTCAAATTCTTGAAATCGTGCCTGAATGGGCTGTCCCACAGCCTGGATTAAGAGAACAATTTATCAAGAAGTTAGTATTCTGTGAGATAAATGGTGCTCATATTAAAAACTGCTTTAAATTGCTGAAAGTATTTCAAATTAAGCATGCTATAACTTGTAGCCCTTTAAAGTCTTGGGTATAGCCTCCAGCCTCTCTCCATAAGACAATGCATTGTAATGTGCCATAACTGAAGACCCATTACATAAACAAGCACTAATTTTAACAAGTGCCCTCTAGAATTACTTGTGACATAAAAAACAAATTATAAACACATAATTTTAATTAAGCAAATCAAATCTAATTTTGCTCCAAGCCTCATCTGTTTTTGGAGTGTGACTTCTAGCATACCTAAGACCAAAGCTGAATAAACCTTAGCTTATTCCTAATGCATGAACTTAGCCGGCATATTCAAATATTTCCTAAGAATTACATGTGAAATTCTTTTTACAGAAAGAGGATTCACTAAAGTACTTAGTTTAAAAGTGTCCAAACACTTACTTGTTAAAATTTTTTAAAGGCAGAACATTACATATGATGTTTTCATGAAAAAAAGAAATATTATAGCTATGTGACATCAGGATCAAATGGATGAGTTTAATTTCATTGTTTCTTTTTGTTGCTCAATAAATCAAAATCTTTATAGAAGAAGAAAATCTGGCAGTTTTCCGTTTCACTTACTTTCATTTCAACAAATTTATCAATATAAACTTGCTTTGGTTGATCTTCACCCTCTTCATACAGCCAGTTCTCTGTGTCTTCCAACTTCAAAGTGAAACTATTACGATCCTGGAAATAATTCAAATAAATTAAAGTGTTATTCTTCAGTGAAGAACTGAATTCCCAGCTTCCTAATTTTGAGAATCAAATATGCTACCAGGTTATATAATGCACAGTCCTCAATGATCATAATGGGACCAGAACTTGATTGCTAAGTGGCATGGTCTTAAAGTGAAAAATCACACGACCATGCTGACTTACGACAACAGTTCCATCAGTGAGCATCAGTGGTGATCATGACCGTGGAATGCTGGAACTACTGTATTGTAATTCTGCACCAGTTGCCAAAAGCCTGAATCGTGATCACATGATTGCAGGGGCATTGCGATGGCTGCAACCTCAAGGACAGTCTGTAAATCTCATTCAGCATCGTTGTAACTTCAAACAGTTCCTGAAAAAATGGTCACTAAGCAAGGACTATTTGTATTGTAAATATTTGTGGAATTAAAAAGAGATCAGTGGGTCAAAGATATCTAGAGAGTTGCAATTTAACAGAGTTAGAAAACAAACTTGTAAAAAGGATGTAGCAGCAAATTCCACAGAAGTTTACATTGCCTAAAAATGTGCTACCTCATTAAATTAAGCACTTTCATGGAAATGCTTGAAATTTAGTCAGAGAAGCTGGACCCTGGCAACACTGATATATTAGATTATTCTGAGCAGATCTGTTCCTATTTTTCCTAGTTGCACATCATTAAATACCTACCTCATCACTAACAAATTTTTCATACACGCCACAGAGTTTGTCTCTCATTTCATAAACATACTCCTCTACTGCATTCTTGGCATCATTCCGCTCCTTTTCCAGTTTATCCTGCATGATCATTTTACCCTGCAGGAAATATAAAATGGTTACTGTGACTGTGTACAATTCAATTCTCTCGCCTGAAGCATCCTCCATGGAAACAAGCTTGACTTCTGATAAATTCAGAGATCTCTATGCAGTTTCTTGACAATAACTAGTTGGACACTGCCTTCTTCCAAAGTGTCTTTCAATTTTCCAATACCTGTGTCCTGGTATTTTTGTTAGCATCTCATGCAAACATTGCTTACCTTCTGAACTCAACAAGTCAGCCCACTGTTATCACTTCTAAAGTAAGCAATAAATATTAACAACTGATAGTTCATCATGCCTTCCTTTATTGCAGGATGACAGAGTGAGATTATAAGGCTACACTGCACCTTTTGTTTTCAATTCTGGCTGAAATTCCATGTTAAGTGTTTTAAACTAACTTACCTCATTCTCAATAAACAAGTTCAACATATCCTTTCCTATTTGCCACACCAAATGATTCTCAATTGGAAGATCAACAGTTGTTGTCTTTACTTTAGCTTTCTTAGCTTGAGGGGGCTGATCTGTTTTCTTTTCTTTCGATCCTGCCTGAGATGTCTGCATTAAAAAAAAAAATTAAATAGAATTCAGGACAGAAACATGTAATGGATTCTGGTTTTTAGGCTATTCAATTTCATGAACAACTCTGCCCTACATTGTTTCATCAACTGGGACATATGCCTTTAAGAAATATGTACTGAAAAAGTATCAAATTATTTTACAAATAGGCTGTTTAATAATTTTATCTTAGCTCATCCTTAAAGCAGAAAAGCAATCAACCATTTTCTTTCTAATTTTAGAGTATGTTTTCTTTTCGGACATAACTTTTACCTCCATTTCCTCAGACTCAGTCTTATTTTCAGCTTGTGTTTGCTGTTGTTGCTCCTCATTTTTCTGTTGCTCTTCCTGGTCTATTTGCATCTTCTGAAATTAGAAAGCAAGATGTTGGGTTACATTAAATTCCCATGTTATTTAATATGAGAAACTGAAAGTCCTCTGAATTCAACACCCGATACCCACCTACTTGATGTACTAATCAGTGAAGGGATTGTTATAACACTGAATTTCAAATACCAAAAGGAACTCAACTGTCTGGGTCCCATCCCATTCCATCACTGTATTTTTTAGAGGGAAAGCACATTATGATGATGGTGTTATTTAAGGCAGATAACTGACAGAAGCCCACTTGCACAGACTGCTAAGCAATCCTTTGTTTTAGTAACATATATGATACACTCCAGCTCTTATGTGTTTACTTTCATGAATCTAGGTTCTTTAACTACTTATTTAGAAGTAGACATCCTCCATATAAGTGGATACTGTTAATGGTTAGCAAAATCAATGCACCTGTGGGTGCAGTTTTTATATAATGTTGTAATAGGCTTGGATCTGCATTAATCATATTTGAAAGTTTAATGATAAAGGAAGCTGTTACCAGAACTCACTTATTGTTAAATTAGCAAAGCAACCTTTGGCAAAACAAAACCCACCCATTACCTCTTCATCTTTTGCATGTTGATCTGTTTCCATGGGCTCTTCATTTTCCTCTGATTTATGAACCTCCACAAGGGATGCACTTGAAACACTGAAAATGCCATGGATGTTTACTCTGACTTTAACTTTCACTTTGGAACTGGATCCATCCTTTTGGGGTATTACTTTCTGAACTAAAAATTGAGCTAAATGGAAAATATAAAATGTTTTCTTTAAATTAAAAATTAAATTGGAATTGCTAACAGAAAATAGTTGAAATCTCTAGTGCTTCCATTATTTTCCTTATTGTGTTTTAATAAATAGCAGTACAAAATTTGCTAATTCATGGACTTTTCAAAATACATAAAACCAAAGATACTATATAGCAGCAAATATTTGATTTTCCTTTATTGATCACATTATTTTACTAAATATTTATCCTGCATTTTCACTATTTAAAACAATCAAAATGAGAATTTAAATTATTATAACCTGATTATTAATTAAACAGTTAAAACAATTTCTAGACAGTATTTAATCATTGCATCTTTAAATTTCTAAAAGAGATGTAGGCTGCTTGTTTCAGTTTTTGGAAGTACTACTCTGTTCAAAGGTAAACAGGTTCCTTCCCAAAGTATACATTCTTCTCTTGGGTCTCTGGCAGTTCTAGGTAACAGAAAGTAAGGAGCAGCAGATATTTGTTTAATTCAATGGTTAAGTGCCAAGAAGGGTTCCTCAAATAAGGATAACATTTCCTTTGAAACGGAGTCATTTCGCTACATATTCCACAGCTCAAGGATAGTTGCAGACAGATGGATCGAAGTTCCCAACCCCTTCATACTCTAGTGAATTATTTTAAATTATGGGGACACTGCCATTTTAGAGACTTGGTTGCACAATCTGCTCTATGGATGTGAATGTAGATATAGAAGCCCTGAAGCTCCAATGGTAAAGATGGCTTCTAGGGCTGACAATCTCACTTGATTCTTTCATTTGGGAAAAGCATCTCAGGTTCTCTTGCATTGGGTAGAACTTGCCAGTTTATTGCCACCTGCACTGGTAAAATGCCCCTTGACATTCTACTATCTTTTTTTTTTAAAAAATCTTGCCTCCATCTCTTCAATTTTGGTCTAGTTTTCTTTACCCCTCTCTACACATCTTGTCCTTTTTTCTGCCTTAATCTTTTTCATCCCCAGTTGCATCCTTCCTTCCCAGCCGTGCTATGAATAGCTTATATGCTATTCTTTCTAGCTTATATGCAAACATGTACTGCTACCCTTCTAACTTTGTCATGGACCAAGAAAGATTTATGATGGGCCCTGGCAATCTCACGCATATCTGATAACACAATACAGTATTGGCTACAATCTTACAAACTAGGCTTTGTCTTACATTTTAGCATGGACGTTAATACTAACACAAGATCTCATGACAAAATAACTAACAGGTATGTTCCTAGATTGTGATGCATATATTAAATAAACAGAAACAAACAGTATCTCTTATGCTACATACCTATTGCAGAGTTTGGGTATGGCAATTCTTTAGGAGAACTGTAATAAGCTTCCAAAGTAAAGGGTTCCTTTCTGTAAAATGTAAGAACTTTGGAGAAAGGTGCAGCATGATTCTTTGGGAATACTTCACAATCACTATAAAAAGAACACATCCTTGTTCACTCAAATAAGCAGTTTTTGAGGCACATAAAAGGCTTACACTAAAAAAATTATGTCAATACTCTGAATATATGAAAAACTGTTAATGCTATGTTTATGGAGTTTTATATGCATATTCATTATAACAGGATATACAAATCAGCTTTGTTAGGAGTTACCTTATCCCCTCTTCTGCCGGGGAGTTCCACTTTAAAGAAATGGGGTACGGCACCAAATCTGTGATAGAAAATTCTCTCACTTTAAAAGCTGGTGATAGAATAGCACACTGTAAGAGAAAAAAAAGTTCTGTAGCATCAAATTATGTATAATATCAAATCATATATCATCATGTATTAACACCAAAAGGCTGATAGTTTTCCATTTCAAAAACTCTTGCTTATTCAATTAATGTATGGTCATAGGGTCAAACTCTGGATGTAAAGAGTACGAAAGTGCAGTGCCTTATCATTTTGTCTGTCCCATCTCTTTGTACTTGTCAGACTTCATTTCATCATCTCAATTTAATTTTTAATAATTAAAGCTATGAAAATATAATTCAGTTATAGATGGAAAAGTTTCTTTGATGCCTTGATTGGTTGCCACGAGCTTGCAGAATCATGCCCTTCCCTTTTGTTTTTTGCAGCCATTTTTGTTTAAAAATGGCCATTTTCAATTGGAAACAGGCTACAATTCCCCATTAAGCTTTTACTCAAGAAGCCAGCTTTGTATATCTCTAGTTAAATAGTAATTAGGCAGATAATTAGGGATGAACAAATTATCCACACTTGTTTACTAAACATAACGGACAACTGAAAATATTTGAAAATCTATGCTTCTAGCATTATGTGGCAAAGAGAAGGAAAGTGAAAGTGTCACTGAGTTATTTTACAAAGTCATGAATCCCACTTTTATTTTAAAAAGATTAACATGCTTAACATATCATTAAAATATAAGTCTTGAAAAAAATAAAAGGCAATAAGTAATAAAAGTAATAATAACTCTAATCAGATACAGAAAAGTCTTGATTTATTAAGATTTATAAAGCCATACTTCTCACAAACTATGAATTTCAGCAGTTCATTGTATAAATGAGTAAATAAACTACAAAACCACCCTGCTCCAAAGCACTTTCTTAGCTTCAGATTGAAAGTGCTGCACATCCCTATTGCTAAATATGCTGAGACAATACTATCCAAACATCCACTGAAATTTTAGGGCACAATTTCTCTTTCATCTGGAGTTGATCACACATCTGAAAGGAAGACCCCAAAATGTGCTAGATATTTGGGTAGGAAGGGACTGCAGAGGAGTGGAAAGGAGAAAAATGTTACACTGTACACATCCTAGTTCGTGCAACTGTTTTTTGGTTTTGGACCATATAAATTTGCATTTTAAAAAATTCATTTGACTACTGCCAGAGCAAAATGCATTTCCTAACAAATACTCAACATTTCTTTCCAATTTAACCATAACATTTATTTGTAGCTCCTTTGAAACTAAAGGTGAACCAGTGTTTAATTAAAAACTAAATTTTTAGCAGAAAACATTTTTTTCAGCATACCACCATTCTTACCTGTAATGCACAGCCTCGTGTGACAGCTTCATCCGCATTCAAAGTTGTACTGAGTTCTTTACCAAAAAATTTACTGATCCGCTCTTTCACAGCAGGTATTCTTGTAGCCCCTCCTACTATTTCAACTGCACAGATATCCTCCTTCTTTAATTCTGTAAAGAAAAAAATAGTAGTGTCATTCTAAATCTAAAAATTCATTTGCATTAGTAGAATCCCACAGGTTTCAACATGTACTACAATGGCATTTTAAGCAATGCAAGCATCATTGGCACATCGGTCTGGGAATATACATACACACACAACAAATTCAAAGTGAAAGAAATGTTTTTGAAGTATTCCATTTGGATTTGAATGAAGAAAATATATTGTAATTTTTAACTGTATTTGACTGTATTTCTATCTACTTTCTCAAGATTTTTCTCAAGTAGAAAAGGAGGTTTTTAAAAATACCTTATTTTTCAGAGTATGAGACACACCTTATTTTTGGGGGAGGAAAATAAGAAAAAAACAATTCTTCTTGAGAGGCTCTCTGTTTTGGAGGCTGCATCTGCAGCCTCCCAGAGCTCCAAAAGGTCAGTTTGCAAGGCAGCCTCCCAAATGGACTTTTTGGAGTGCTTAAGAGGCTCTCTGCTTAAAACTCCAAAAGGTCAGTTTGCAAAGGAGTTTCTCTCTGCAAAGGCAGCCTCCCAAAAGGACTTTTTTGAGGCTGGGGGGCTTTCTGTTTAAAGTTCAAAAAGCTCACAGTACCTTTTGAAGGCTGCTTAATAGGCTCTCTGCTCCATTTGAGAGGAAGTG
>JANHFK010000617.1:255259-266213 GCA_036250565.1 Sibynophis collaris
AACTCCCAGAGTTCCTCAGCCAGCATTGTTGGCTGAGGAATTCTGGAAACTGACGTCCACAAGTCTTAAAGTTGCCAAGGTTGGAGACCCCTGCTCTATAGTGTATAGAAAACCTAAAAAAAAATATTTCTAGAAATGCTTCCATGCTTTAAGATGGATATTTAAAAGCCAGTCTGTATGTCTTTGCTTGCTGCTTCCCTAATTGAGGGTAAAGTTTTTGGACAATCTCAGATTCTGAAAAAAAAAAATCAGGCAGTTTGAGTTAGCGTTTTGCCATATTGTCCATGGTTTCTGTGGAGAGAAATAAATTTTGTATGATAAAAAAGTAAGATAAACCGCATAAATTATGTAAGGTTGTTTTGAATATGCTTTACATATATGCTTGATTAAATACAAAACACTGGAATTATATTCTTTCAGCCAATTATTTTTCATAACTTTTGGGCTAAGTAATAAACAGGTACAATACAAGAGAAACAGAATAAGAAACAGATGTCAGGAAAACAAGACTCTCAGCCTGTATTACCTTATTAAGTTACCTTGAGCTACCGGTTAATTCTGCAATTCAGAGAGGAAGGATGAATACAAATGGGGAAAAAAACATATTCATTCCAGAGATCATCAATGTATGAAACATGCATTTATTGTGCATCTAATACAATCTCTATGTTAAGTGATCAGCTGACCTATTATATGTACTGCAGGGGTGAAATTCACTTACCTTCCCTACTGGTTTGCAAATGTGTGCGCGCCATGCGCACCCTCGCTTTGCTGGTGCATGTCATTGTCTGCACATGCCCAAAGCCTTCTGTGCATGCGCAGAGGCTTAAAATGTCATAAAAAAGCGACGTCATGGTGTTCACGCGGGAGCGCAGAGAATCCCACAGCCATGGCTAACGGTTCGCCTGAGCCGGATAGAAACGGCTGAATTTCAACCCTGATGTACTGTATAGGTCAGGGGTGTCAAACTCAAGGCCAAGGGGCCAGATCCGGCCTGCAGGGTGTTTAGATCTGGCCCACAGGGCTGCCCTGGAAATAGTGAAGGACCGACCTGCAGTGCCTCTCCTAGCAAAAATTGAGTTCGTGAGGGCCCCACACAGCCTTCCTGAGCTCCATTTTTGCTGGCAGAGGGTTGCAGGAGGCTGTCTCAGCCGAAAACAGAGCTTGGCAGCATGTTTTTGCTGGCAGAGCACTCAGGCCACCACAGGTACCCACCAACAAAAGTGATGTCATGCTGGCTATGCCCCCCTCGCCCCCCCCTCGGTCAAGCACAAACCTGATGCAGCCCTTAATGAAATCGAATTTGAAACCCCTGGTATAGGTAATCTGAGGAATAGTGCTACATAAATCAAGAGAATATAATCAGGGACTTTATTCTTTCTTTCTTTCTACTCTGCCTTATTCTTTTAAATAACTCAAGGCAGTAAACATTCCGAATACTCTTTCCTCCTATTTCCCCCACAACAACAACCCTGTAAGATGGGCTGGTCTGAAAGACAGTGATTGGCCCACAGTCAAATCCTAAAGGCTGGCTTGAACTCAAATCTCTTCTAGTTTGTAGCCTTTAAACCACTACAGCAAACTGGCTAAATGTAACTCTGCCGATCCTGTGATATTTTATGGGAAAAATTAATTTGCTTTCAATATCCCGAAGGTGCTTTTTCAAGAGGCAACTGGAGTTTCTGGGAATTATTTTTCTTTGAAGATATTTAGCTTTTCTTCCAAGAAGCTAAGAAAGAAAAAGAAAAAGGAAGGAAAGAAGGAGAGAGAGAGAGAGAGAGAGAGAGAAAGACTCATAAAATCCAGTTGCCTCTTGAAAAAGCACCTTTGGGACAACCATGACCTGGATGACTTAGAATCTCCATAGACATTTGTTTTCAATAATATCTGATTTATAGCTGCAGGCATGCATTGCCTCAAAACTTCATCATCTATCAAACTATTCTTACCCGGGGATACAGTGCAATAATATATACAACCTGAAAGTCTCTTACCCTTGTCCTTTGCCGTACTATAATACGAGTCAAATGCAAATGCATTAATGAGTCACGAATGCAAAACCTCAAAACCTCTCCATTAAATGTAGTTACTTACTCTCTGGCGCAGGAACAATTGCAGGGGGCTGCAGAGCAAGAAAAACAAGCCTGCTGTCAAACGATCCTTTTACTATCGAAGTAACCCGGGAGTTCAACAACTGCAGGAGAGCAAGACACGTGACACGGGCCGATCAGTACAACGCCCGGAGTTGCGGGCTGGTTTTTTGTTTTTTGTTTTGCAAAAGCTATGGCCAAACGGTGTATTGCCCGGAGTTTCCAGCCCATCTCTTACAAGAATTGCACGAAGCTGATAAATTATAATAAGTTAAGATGCTTTCAGCAAGATCTCAAGTATTGGAGATCACATCCTTAAGAGTTTCTCGGCAGTGTTGCCATTGCCTTATTCCGGGGTGTTCAGTGTCAGGATGTCTGAAATACAACCGTCTGTCAGAAGCGGAGTCAAACATCAGAACAAAGCTCCAAAGGTGCTTTTTTTCAGGAGGCAATTGGACTTCGTTGTTTTTCTTCGAAAACGTTTCACTTCTCATCCAAAAAGCTTCTTCATCTCTGACTGGATGGTGGGGGATGAAAGGATTTATATTCCTTTCAGACAGCTGGTCATTTGCATTAAAAAAAAAAACCCAAGAAAATCCAGTTGCCTCCTGAAAAAGCATCTTTGGGACAACTATGACCTGGATGTCTGAGAATCTCTATAGACTATCAGAATAAAGCCTTTAGCTTTTGGGGGGAGAGAGGGCTTCATCCCGAGTACTTAAACATCGCAAAAATGTCTCATTGGGATTTTAAATGGATGCTAAATGTTGCAATATGAGATCATAGTTTTATAATTTCAAAATCCCTGGCTGGCTCTCTAGTTCCAGAAATCAAAAACGATTTCTGGGATGATGAAGTGTGATGCAGTTTCAAGTACAGGTAGTTCTCGACTTAACCACAATGGAGCCCAAAATTTGTGGTCGCTAAGTGAGAAATTCATTAAGTGAGTTCTGTCCCATTTTACAACTTTTCTTGCCATATTTGTTAAGTGAATCACTGCAGTGGGTTAAGTTAGTAACACGGTTGTTAGGCAAGTCTGGCTTCCCCATTGACTTTGAAGGTTGCAAAAGGGGATCACATGACCCTGGGACACTGCAACCTTCATAAATGAGTCAGTTGCCAGGCATCCGAATGTAAATTGTGACTATGGGGATGCTGCAATGGTCATAAGTGTGAAAAATGGTCATCAGTCACTTTTTTCAGTACTGTTGTAACTTTGATCACTAAATTAACTTTCGTAAATGGAGGACTACCTGTAAATTTATGATGGGAGTAAAATTGGAACTCTATCTACAGTTGGTGATGATGCTATCCAATCAAGTCCGATTCTGGGTAAATATCCACAAGTGCCTAAAATATATGAACATCTACAATTACACGTATTAAGTGTAATTCACTTCAGCATAATGGGTTTTACTTACCAGAGTACATGTTTATACAATACAACCCTGAATTATATTTCCTTCAGTTCATAAGAGTCCACATATAGCATATTCTTTTCAATTCTTTTCTGTTCCATAGATTTTTTCGCCTATATTTCAGTCCCAATGTTTTGCTTTCCTCGTTTTCATTTTAGTTCAGCATTCTATAATATTCTTTGATAACAAATTTTCAATGGAATCCATTTTATCATTCCTTTCAGATTTTTTAAAATCTTGAATTTTAAAAAATTACATTTAAACCATACTTGTTACATTCCACTTCCCTAAAATTCAGTCCCAGTATTGATTAGAAGCCACAAATCCAAATGGAAATCCAAATTCTGCCACTAATCTTTGCACATATGGAAAATGGAATAGACTACCATCTAAGTATGCCTATTCTTTCAATTGCCTTGGAGTACTTTTAGCTTTTTACTCTGTGCTATAGTCAACAATTAGGAGTAGATAAGTATAAGATGGGTAAAAATACAACCCCTCTACTTGTCCCATCAATATTTTTCATATTCAAAATCTCTCGATAACCCTCAAATATATATTTTCAAGTAAAGATAATATCATTAACTGGGAGCAAAAAATTGGACTTGGATAAGTTAAAATTTCTTTCTTCTGCAATTTCTAGTTATTCTATTAAATTCTTTACCTTGTTCAATTTTTATTGTCAAGAGAATCATAGTAAAAGGGGATAGTGTTT
Source organism: Sibynophis collaris (assembly GCA_036250565.1). Taxonomy (NCBI): domain Eukaryota; kingdom Metazoa; phylum Chordata; class Lepidosauria; order Squamata; family Sibynophiidae; genus Sibynophis; species Sibynophis collaris. Next base: position 259,483 of record JANHFK010000617.1, read on the forward strand.
ATAAAGCTATTGAGATTTATCCTATTCCAGGTTCAACATTGAAAGCATTGCTAATTTTACCATATAGCAGAATAAGAAAACATCAGGCTGGGTTCCCTAAGAGGTCATTTTATTATTTCATGTATTATTGAAATGTTGATATAGGTAGAGGAGGATTCTAGATATTTTCCATCTCAGATGCTAAAATAAACTCTCTTTAATTTCAATGCACCATGAGTTGGAAGCAGAAAGAAGGGGTTGGGAACTTCTTGGGAAGATATGGAGAATTGAAGATGTCTCTGCAAAAGTGGAGCTGATCGACAATGGCTAAGATGGAAGAGGTGAGTAGACTGGTTCTTCAAAACCTCTCTGGATAAGGAATGGACAGGAGATCATCCACATGTGCTCCAGATGACTGCTCCTTGCAAGGAGATTGCGGGTCAATACTCTTCCTTGAATTTAAGCATTGGGGAACAAGGGATGAGCCATCTTATATGCAATCATGGCAGAACCTTTTAAAGGACACTAAGTACAGGTAGTCCTTAATTTACGACAATTGAGCCCAACATTTCTGTTGCAAAGCAAGACAGTTAAGTGAGTTGCCTCTATTTGACCACCTTCCTTGACACAGTTGTTAAGTGAATCACTGCAGTTGTTAAGTTAGTAATAGTTATTAAGTGAAACTAGCTTTTTCATTGATTTTGCTGGTCAGGTCACAAAAGTTGATTCCATGACTTAGGGACACTGCAACAGTCATAAATACAAGTCAGAAGGGTTACTGAATTTGTTTACGCTTGTTGTAATGAAAATTGGAAGTCATTTCTTTATATTCTTTCTTATTCTTTTTCTTTAAGTCTAGTTTGTATTCATTTTCACTATGGAAATCAAAATCTTTAATAAAAATTATATGCCAAAAAAAAAAAGGAAGCAGAAAGAATGGTTGCTTCTGTTCTACTTCAATGACCTTGGCACATCAAAAAGGGAAATCCTACAACCAATTACATTCCTAGATAGTTAACAGAACCAAGAATCCCACATTTCAAACAATGTCACCTAAAATTACAGGAACTAATGCTAATTTCAAAAGTATAGGATCCATAAATGAAAATTTTAATTTAAGGGCAATATTCTGTTTCAATTTTTAGCTACCCAATATGTATATGAAACAGGTAGCCCTGTAAATGCAGTCAATCAACCAATTAATTTTGAAGAAATTAATGTGTAAGGTAACAATTTATATTATTAGCTGTACATGAATGCCTCCATGAAAAGAAAACCCCAAAATATGTGTAAATATCAAAATATATTAGCAACTTGGAAATAAATTTAAATAATAGAATAGGACATTTCACATACATTGTAAGATATTTGACACTTATATTTTCACACTTAAAAACAATAGTCACAAGATTTGAGTATTGTTACCGTTCAAATATAATAGCTATTTTCTAGAAACATTAATATATAAAATATTCTTAAAGAGTAGTGAAAATGAAAAACGTCTTAAAATGAAAAACAAATTGGTTCTTTGTTATATATTTAGTATGGAATATGACAATGACTGCATATTTATTTTAATCTCTGTAACTTCTTCTTCTTCTTTTGCTGTATATTTCCTGATTTTCTTTTTAGAGCGTCTTTCTGGCCATCTCCCTCTGAAGGTTTATTACTATCGGTCCAACTAATTTTCTTTTTCTTAAGTGGCAGCTGCTCTGCTTCATGTACTGCAAAATAATTAAAACAATGAAACAATTATATAATTTTAATTATGGTTTACCTGACAAAATGTTAAGAAAATTCCATAGTAATACCCTGAGATGAAGACGGTGTGGCTTCATCGGGGATTTGCCCTGTTTCAAAATCTTTTTTGAGCCATACTGCTAAGCAGGTAAGCCTGGCTTTGGTATTGACTTCACATAGCAATGATGGAGCATTCTCAATCTGAAAAAAAAAATCCAAGACATTTATTTACATAAGCTTCAGAAAAATAACCATGCCATTTTTTAACAGCTAAGGCAATATTCACCACAATGAAGATCATTAGGTTCTGCAGCATCCTCTTCCTCAGACAATATTTTATACGTTATGCAAATCTATCAGTATTTATGTATTTGTTTATTTATATCCCGCCATTATTATTTTACAAAGAACTCAAGGCAGTACATTTTAAATTTGAATGGTGTATGAAGAAATATGGTGACACTAAGGTCAGAAAAAATCCCAAATGCACTTGTGCTGCCTTATCTTAAAAGAACTAGCTTGTTAACTGAACTTGTTTCTTAGAAAGCTGATTTAAGGATAGGCCATGCTATAGCCATTTACTTAGGACTAAGATCCATTGCACTGAACATTTCTGAAAGGATAGGTTAACAATTGATTACAAGTCTCACCATTTTATTGAATTTGATACAATTTATTTACAATGTTTCTAATGAAAGATCAATGTAAGAAATATGCTTAGATTAGGTATAAATGTGAACAACCCAAGTTGTACTTATAGCTACAACTGTATTTCTGTAGTATAAAGTTAGAAAGATTTGAATCCAATTAGATTGTTATTCAGTGGCAGATTGTACAGGTGAATACAAGTGAAGGCTTCACTTATTCCTGCAGAATTTCATTTGGATTACTGAATAAGAATTAATTCAGTGGTTTTCAAACTTTGCAATATCATGATCTCCCAACCCAAAATAAAACTAATTATTTCCCTGAGGTTAAAAAAGAGGCAACAAAATATACAATAGGTAATTATTTATAAATTTACAATGTTTAATAAATATTTCCCACTATGGGCTTGTTAAGAGAAAATGGAAAGCAAAACCCGGACTGAATTCTGATGATGCTGTTGCTCTCTATGCAGACCTGTTTAAAAACAAGAAATAAGTCTCTTGACATTAAAGCAAGCTAATTGAGATCACTTAAAACTGCAACTTTAAGTATCATGGAAATCTTGAAATAAGTTAGATGCAATTCTAAGTTTTAAGGACTATATCCAGATGGTTCTGTATCCAGTGGGGTTCTTCCCCTCATCCTTGTAAAAAAGCACTCTTTTATGAACATTTAATTCAATATTTTTATATAGGCAAGCTGTATAGCCATTTATCTTCTATTAGACCATTTGCTCTTTATGTAATTATTAATGGAATGTCATCTTTCATTTTTCATTCAATCCTAACTTTTCTTCACAATATTTTGAATAATTTGATAATACACAAACCTTATCAATATCCAGATTCCATGCCTTAATGTAACCATCACTTGATGCTGTTACTAGAATATGTAAGCCTTCCATTTTGAAATTGTACAGTGCTTTGATTCTAAGAATCAAGAGATACTACATTTTAAAATTTAAATGAATTAAAAAAATAAGAACATTCACAATATTCAAGAAAGTATTGCAAAATGCTAACAACTATTACTTCACCAAAGTCTACTCCTATGTGAAGAACAATTAACTTTGAATCATGCAGTGGTATCTTACTTTGATCCCTTTCTGCTGTACTTCAAACACTATCTGATAGATTAAAATGTGAAAAAAGGGCAAGGGAAAGGAAACAGAGAGCCTGACTTACCAATGGTATCCATTTTCACCAATAGTTAACATAAATAATACAGCACCAGAGCTATAATACAACTCATCCAAAGGTGAACTCAGAGTGATATGTTCAAAGAGAAAGACTGATCTAAATACAAATACTCCAACACTGAAAATTTAGTACTGAATTTTGATATTAACCTTATGGCAGTTACATTTACTATCACTGAAGTACTGGTAAATAGTATGTTAAAAATTAAAGTTTTTTAAACATAAGCAATTATTTAATTATTAAAAAATACCTGTTTTCATGAGCTTTAAATTCACAAAGGCATTTTTGAGATTCACAATCAAATAATCGTATGAATTCTTCATCTCCTGCAATAGCAAGTATGGAATCCTTTAAGGAAACATGAAAAAAAAGTGCATGTGTGAGATTGGATTCATTTACAACATTCTAAATAATTTGACACTATTTTTCTACTTACAGTGATAAACTTTATTGAAGATATCCTCTTTTCTGTAGCAATGGTACCAGTGACAGAAGCCGTTTCCAGGTCGTATATATCAACTTTGTTAGCTATAGCCACCACATATATCTCACCACTTGGCGACCATTTAACAAGATGAGCATCTAACAAATATAAATCATATAGATTTTGAGAAAAAACAATTAAATCACAGGCATAATCTAATGCAGATGAGATTTGGTTCTACATAGTATTGAATAGATGTTTATTTATTACTATTTAAGAAAAATCTGTCTTGAATTTAATGCCTTTACACTTTTTATACTCCTGGAATTCAAGATTTATTAGCCTATTTCTCTTTTGATGTTAAACAAAAATTCTTAAAATTAATATTATGGTAACAATCCACTAATAGATTACTATGTATAGCCTATTAATAAGGATTTAAACTATCTTTCAGTTTTCAAAGGTTTGTTGAATTTGTACTATACAGTTTAAAATTCTTTTGAGTTCTTATTACTCCATATTCAGCCTGTTACCTGTAAGGCTAGTTATCTGAAGTAGAATTTTATATAAAAATCTGAGATGGTCCTTGACAAAGGTGGCTTAGTGCATTTTTGAACAAGAATACACACACCTATTTTCCAAGCTTTACTTTCACTAGACAGTGATAGATAGCTTAAAGGTTTGATAAATTTAAATAACGGAGAATAAACAAAAATAAATAGGAAAGGAATATACTTACTTTGTTTTATGTTTTTTATGAAGGCAGATCTTCCTTCTACAAGGTTCCATGTTCTAAAAAAAATAGCAATAGATATCTTTTGAACTGAAGACATAATTATTTTAAAATTTAAGAAATGTTTAAAAGTAAACTCTTAATATTTTTATGTTGAATTTTAACTTCCCTATATTAAAGGGAAATATTTAAAGAGTTAAAGCTGCTGATAAAATATTTATCCATGAATCTGAATCTATAATATTAACTTGTCCATTACTTCTTCCTAATTAGCAAGGTTGTTGTACCCCAATATGGAAAGTAAATCATTTTCATTTTTAGTAGTTATGGAAGAACATAGATGATGGTACAAATTATAGTCAATATCATTTCCTTTTGAGGAAAACCTTGAGAGCGCAGAGAACAGAGATGGTAAGGGGTTTGGAGGCTAATCCTATGAAGAGTGGTTAAAGCAACTTGGTATGTTTAGCTTAAAAGGGGAAAAAGGAAATGGGAGCTATCATAGCAATCTTTTTTTTTTAAAGAATTTTATTGGTTTTTACAAAGTATATAAAGGAAGGGATAATAAAATAAAAATTTCAACAGTCCTGCCAAATTGGAGGTTACAATGTCCATTTAAAAATGGCAAATTCATCATAATATTTTATCAAAATTTCATACAATCTTCTCTTCACTTATAAAAAATAGAAAAAATAATAAACATTTCAAACAATCTTCTGACACAGGAAGGGCTATCCCAAGGAAGAGAAGTAGCACCCAGGGTAAAGCAAGAATCAGCTAGTGGAAGCTTTACTGTGAGAGATCCAAACCTGAACTAAGGAGGAACTTCCTGACTATGAAAGCTATTAAAAGTGAGTGAAAAGGCTAGATTCTAAAATATATTCTAGAGACTTAATTGGCAAGATTAAGTTTAAGAGACATATTCTTAGCATTTTATTTTTCCAAAAATAAATGCAGTCACAATATTTTGATATTAAAAACTCTGTTCTGGATTATATCTTTTGATCATACAGTATGTAGCATAACCAAGAGAGGTATAGTGATTATTGGTCAGCCTGAAGAGTCAGCCGGAGCTACAAAAGAACTACCGTATTTTTCGGTATATAAGACACACCTTTTTACCCCCAAAAAGAGGCTCAAAATTTGGGTGCGTCTTATACGTTGAAGGTAGCCCCACCCACTGCCCCCCACCCTTTGGACATTTTCAGGCCCCACGCGTTCCATTTTTGGGTGATTCCCGGCAGGGGGGGGGATTGGCATAAGGCAAGGGGGCTCACCGTCCGGCCTGTCCCTTTGCAAACAACCCAGGCAGAGGGTGATCGGCTTCTGCTCCTGGCACGCTGGCATGCTGAGAGATGGGCAGCAGAAGCTGTTAGTGTACTGCTTGGAGCCGCCCGAAAACACCAACCGCTTCTGCTGCTTGGAACCACCAGAAAAGCATCGCCGCCGCGTGTGCGCCCTCATGTTAATACAGCTCGCTGAGAGATGGGCAGCAGCGTGCAGAGAATGAAAACATTGCGCCTCATGAAAATGCTGGGGCGGCGATTTTCAGCTGCTTCCAAACAGCATTCTAACTGCTTTCGCTGCCGATCTCCCAGCATGCAGAAACCAAAAACATTGCGTCTCATGAAAACGCGGGGCGGCAATTTTCGGCTGCTTCCAAACAGCATTCTAACTGCTTTCGCCGCCGATCTCCCAGCATGCAGAGACCGAAAGCATTGTGTCTCATGAAAACGCGGGGTCGGCAATTTTCGGCTGCTTCCAAACAGCATTCTAACTGCTTTCGCCACCGATCTTCCAGCGTGCAGAGACCGAAAGCATTGCGTCTCATGAAAACGCAGGGGCGGCAATTTTCGGCTGCTTCCAAACAGCATTCTAACTGCTTTCGCTGCCAATCTCCCAGCGTGCAGAGACCGAAAACGCAATGTTGGGAGGTTACAATGCTGTTTGGAAGCAGCCAAAAATCGCCACCCCGATGATTTCATGAGACGCAATGCTTTCAGTCAGA
>JANHFK010000617.1:321396-332264 GCA_036250565.1 Sibynophis collaris
AGAGTTGCTCATTTACAAAAATAGTGGTTACTATGATACTGAAAAAAATTAAAAAGTGCTAACATTGAGTTATGGCTATACCCACTTTCAGGATATATTCTTTAACAGGCATTTGCAACCAGTGAAGATTGCAAATTTCTGATAATTCTTTTAACTAATCAAAGCAATGTACATTTGTTTTTTGTTTCTTTGCTGCTGGTATAATTGTAAATAAGGCAGTACCAAATTTTCTGAGCCAGAGAATTTAACGTATTAATTACTAATCAGTGGCTAAATCTTATTGTTTAAAGGCTTACAAATAACAATATAAATATTAAGTTTTATTTATTGTTTTGTTTATTAATCAAATTTATATCGTTGACTATCTCATAAAGAGTGATTCTGGGTGGCATACAATAATAAATTGTTGATGCCGAGAACTCAGTAAAATTTAAAAAGATGTGGATGATTGGTTAATAAAAGGATTGTAATTTTTTTATTTCTACACAAAAGTATGCATCTGTACAGAGTAAGTTATGGAAGATTCTGGAAATAAGAAGTGGATATTTCATTCTCAGAGTTATTTATTCATTATTTATTTAACAGTTTATTGTATTCCTTCTGTAGACTAAAGGCAGCTTACAAACAGCAAAATACATGAATATACAAAATGCAAAAGGAGCAAAGCCAAACTAATTAGCCAATTAAAGAGCGACCTACGCATTGATGGTTGCCAAATGCCCTCTGGGATATCCAGGTCTTTCTGAAGGCCAAGAGGTTCATGGTGCTATATCTTAGTCGGCAAAGTGTTGGAAAGTGTAGGGCAGCCAAGGAGATGCATCATTTGATCTCTTTCCACTTTCACCTCCTTGGGTTAGGAATCCTCGGCAAATCTCTCCTAATTTCTTTCCAAGAATTTGGGCTGGCCAAATGTAATTAGGAGAGACAAGCCTGTAAGGAGTAATATGGGCCTCAAAAGTTAATACCAGGACTTTGAATGGAGCCCAAAACAAATTGCCCACCAGTGCAGTGACTGCAGCATTTACATTTGCTATCATGGATTAGAAATTAGTTGCTGCACTAGGGGCCAACTGAAATAGTTTAGAGGGGAAATGATGAGAACATGTCACTGTTGTCAGAATATCCCAAGTCAAATAGGCCCATGGTTGGCACAGCCGCCCAAATGGGGCCAAGTATATCACCACCCTCCAAACTGGTCATAACCACTGTCTGCTGTTCTAGCAGGAACTGAATTGAGAAGGACACCAACCTACTATGACCTTACTGAATATGTCTGAGGAGGAAGTAGAACCAGGGGCATCTAGGGATAATAGTCCTAGAGGGGGTGATTCCAGCAATATTGGCTGGCTGAGGCAGATCCAACAACCTCTCCCGTCTGCACCTATTGGCAGCCTCTCAGATATTCAAGTCAAACCACTCAGTCCCAAGCAGAGACATACTTTAAAGATGCAACAGTAGATAGACTGGCCAAAAAACAGCCAACAGGAAAGTGGATTCTGATGAGTAATGTGGGTGGTGGTGGCTCAGCTTGGCTTATTCATTGGCCTTCCTCTGAGAAAAAAACAACTCCTCAAGCCCCAGCTCTGCTGTGTGTTATGCTTTGAATTCTGGATTCCATCTCACACTATTGCTTGGATTTGTCATGTTTAATGGATTTCTGCTTTTCACGTGTGCCATACCTTTTACTACGTGAGTGGTTGCCATCTGTAGATACTCTCCCTGAGCTTGCATTTCATTGGACTGTGGCAGACTGGTATCTTGTTGGCTGGCAGCCAGTAGTACTGGCACACAAAACAACCCCTCCAAAATAGTGAATTTGATCCTTTAGGGGGAATGTGATATTATCCAGACCTAAAATTGGAGCTGGCATAGAGCCTGATCTATTGCCAGCAAACAGCAATTCGATTTTACGGGGTTTGTAATCTGAGCTTGTTTAACAAATCTGGGCTGACACAGCCGCCAAGCACCTCATCAGCATTTCTGCACCATCTCCTGTCCAGTCTTGGATTATAATGTATCAGTGAATATAATCAGCGCATTGGGAACTCACTCATTCCCTCTCCAAACCATGGATGATCTCTCTCAGCAGTTTTATGTGAAAGTTACCCAGAGGGTTAGACTAGCTAGCACAGTGATGGCAAACCTATGGTACACATGCCAGAAGTGGCACACAGAGCCATCACTCCGGGCATTTGAGCTATCGCCCGTTGCTCTTCCCTGCTCCAGCATGCCAACCAACTGGTCATCACACATGTGAGCACCAGAAACCGGTAGAGCAGCCACCCAATACATATGCGCATGCCGGGCGGCTGCTCTTCCTGTTTCCAGTGTGTGTATGTGCACTGGCAACCTGGTCTTCCAGTTTCTGGCATGCATGCGCGCGTGAAGACCAGCTGGCCGGCTGAGCATGCACACTGCCATTTCGGCACTTGGTGCCAAAAAGGTTCGCCAAGACTGAGCTAGCACTAGCTCAAGTGTTTTCTCTGCCCGGCACACCAAGTGGAACTGTCTTCACAGGAACCACCACCACAAAACTGCCTCTAATCCCCAACCCTTGAAAGTGGGCCAAGAAAATCAAACAAGATCTGATCTGTCCTTCAAGATCTCAACAAACTAATGTATCAGTTGCGGCTTTTTCTATTGGAAAAAAGCCTAAATCAAGCAGCTCTTCATACAGTTTCTCAATATCTGACTACCTCATGCCTTGACTACTTCAATGCACTTGACATAGGATTGCCTTTGAGGACCACCCAGAAGCTTCAACTGGTACAGAAAGCAGCAGTATGTCCATGTAACCCATCTACTTGTCAAGCTGCACCAGTTGCCAATTTGTTCCCAAGTGTGATTGAAGATGCTGGTTGTTAAAGCCCAAAATAGTATAGGGCCTGGTTATTTGAGGAATTGCCTGTCTCTTAGTATCTTTCCAGCTGAGTAGATCTAACAAGGTTGGTTAAATGAAACAAAGTTATCTATGTCCCTTCCCTTCAAGAGAGCCTTCCCTCTGGAATGAGATTCCCTCCCAAGATCTTTATGGCTGAAGACCTTGTTTTTTTCCTCAGGCCTTTGCTGAGATGAATGATATTCCCTTTGGATTGGGTGGATTCTTTCATTCCTATATTTGTTTATCCCAATCTTTTATTCTTAATTTTTGTATATTTGTCATTTTTAGTGTTTATTTGTGAACTGTTCAGAGGCAGCATATAAATATTAATTTTTAAAAAATTGTCTATGCCCTGAACTAAAAAAGTTCATTTCCTCTAGGATCCTCTATAATTAAATCCCTGCCACCTTTTTCAAAACCTAAGAAGTTGGCAATTAGCCAGCATTTATCTAAGATAGACAATGCATGTAGAAAAGAGGTTCACCAACTGCCTATTACAAGCCAGTTGGTATCGCCCCCATCATTCAGAGGTGTTTTCTCAAGCACACCAATTGGGTTGATAAAGCATGAATCCAGCACACAGGTGACAAAATATGCCAGTCGGCTCTGTCTATATCCTGTTGCCCAACTCATCTCACTAAGCCTGCCCAGGGTAGTATCCAATTCTGAACAAGTTGACCATTTTTTCTGTGAAAATTTTTATCAACATGTCACATATTACCCTAGCCTGCAGGATAATCTCCATATTTATTTCCCGTTCTTAAAGGGAACAGGTAATCTTTAACAGAACCACTGGATAAGCATGCAGATATATTAAATACAGAAATGTGAGCATACTTTGCTGCTATAGGTTGTCCTCATTTATCAATCACAATTGGAAAAGGCAACTCCATTAAGTTCTGTGGTTGCTAGGTGGAAAACCACATGATCATGACAACCTTACATAACTTCCCATCCTGTCATTAAGAAAATCACCAGTGGGAACCAGCACCAAATTACAACTCTTTTCTCTGGAACAACTAACCACCTCTCATCGCATCTCCCACAATTGACATGGAAATATAATCCCGCCACACCACATTTAATCTCAAAGATCCATGACCCACCTTTTATATTTGACTTAGAGCAATTAGCCCTCTCAATAAATTCCAACTCTGGAGGAAGAGTCTGGAACCTACCACTACTGCTCACATCCATTCCAATCACTCTACTTGTATCTCTCGTATCTCTCATTCCAACAATCCTCACCTCAACCACTTTCTCCCTAAGGTTCTGGGGCAATGGGAAATCAATAACGCTGCCTGCTGTACTTTTTTTGCTGGAGAAACATTTCACTTCTCATCTCTTCAAAGCCTCAGAGGATTCTGATCTTAATGGATAATTCATCTGGCATTTTTGTTTGATTCCATTTTGCCCATTTGCTCTTAATAGTGCTGTTGTTTTGTGGCTGTTGCTATAGTGATTTGAATAAGTATAATACTTGGGACGTATTGCTTTCTGAGATGCCTGACAAATTGGTACTGCTGCCAGATGGGTGTTCTGCAAAGCAGAGTTTCTGCTTGTCTTTTTATGGTACTTTTGTGCCAGTCTTGTTTCCTAGCAACTGCCTGAACCAGTCCCTGCTGTTTTCTTGGCAAGATTTTTCAGAAGTGGCTAACCATTTTCCGTTTCCTAGGTTGAGTGAGAGAGTGACTGGCCTAAGGCCGCCATCCCCCCATCCCCTGGCCTTGTATTTAAGGCAGATTAGAATTCATGGTCTCCCAGGTTCTAGCCTGATGCCTTAATTACTACACCTAACTAGCTCTCACTTTTTGCCATTTACTTACTACAACACAAATTTAGAGTTACATTTTTCAAGAGAGGTATATAAGACATATAACAAGGCACATGAATGTAAAAGTGAACCTTTATTCAAGCCAACTTGTTAATACAAGAGAGATATCCTTTAGAAGAGAGATTTTATAGTAGTCTTCCAAAATCTTCCAAATTTCTATAATTAAAAGGCAACTTCAAAAAAGGAAAATAGAAATATCCAGTTTATGTATTAAATGAGCAAATTGACAAGGTGTTTGAATATAGATGCTTTTCTTTAAAAAGAACACTTGCAGCTATATACTTATGAAGGAAATATACTTTTCACAAAGCTGTAATTGTAGAACAATCTATGATGGGTTTAGTTTAATACATTCAAATGAATTTGTCTTGGTTCTTCCAATTATTTGATTCATATTTATGAATGTATTCATACAAGGCAATATATACAGGAAATGTTGCAGAATAATGCCAAAGATGAGGGCAATAAGTAATACTGTAATGTTGCAAGGCCCCAAGAACTATATTGTGGATTTATTTCTGAAAAGTTTCCTTTATTGTTTTCCACCTATAAACAGAATCTTGTCAGGCTAAAGCAACTCTTTGCACAACTATAGATATACTGTGGGAACTGCTAGAGAAAAGTCATTTTAACCCTCTTCCTGCCAGCAAATTTTCCAAGCTCCACTGCTTCTTTGCCCTCTGGGAAGCAGCCCCTCCTTCCTGGAAATCCAGTCCATCATAAATGTCAAATTTGTACTTTAATTGCTGTCTTAGTTGACCTGTGTGCTAGTGACAAAATTACTAGTGTTAATCATTATCAAAAAGCTGAGTAATCAAAGTATTTGTTTAATCTTTTCTCTACAGTGATTATGCTTAGAAAGACATCGGAAGTCATAAAACACCTACTAAACGGGTCTTGCTAAATTTGTAGAAATGGGTAGCAAGTCACAACTACCCCTTTTAAATAACAATATATGGCAGAGACAGTGGAAACATAAAGGCAAGCTAAATTGATTCCTAAACTGATGTTTTCTTCCATTCACTAGAACAGGGATTCAATATTTTCTTTCACCTGTTTATTTCTCTGGGATATCGTTTAAGTAACATATTAAGATATGATGCAACTGCGATTAGTGTAATAGGGAGCTTTGACCATTCCGTACCTTGAATTATGATTCATAAGGAGTCACAAAGTTCCTTAGATACAGTTGCATCCAATTTGTTTTAAGATGACTTACTCTAATCATGATGCCATCTCAATTCTTCTAGCTGCTAGATCAGTCATGTCCAACCCATGATCTATGGGCTGCATGCAGCCTTGGATAGCTAGTAATGCAGACACACAAGGTACTAAATTTTTAATACTATTGTGTCATTTATATACATTAATGATACTGTACATTTTATATGTGTCCCAAGATAATTCCTTCTCACTCAATACAGCCCAGACAGGCAAAAGGTTGGATGCCCATGCTTTAGTTCAGTAGTGTCAAACTCATGGCATTATGTCCTCATGTGATGTATCGCAACTTTTTTCCCCTTCGCTAAACCAGGGGTTGGCGTGACCCACGATTGTGACACCCCTGCTTTAGATGAAGCTACCCAGGGCCATTTTAAGTCTCAGCATTTCCACTAATCTCAGTAAGTGAAATAGGAACACCAAAGGGATAGGAGTGAGAGCTCACCACATACTTCCCTATTAAGTGGATCTGGCTTGTTCATTGACTCCGCTTATCAGAATGTAGCAAAAGATGGTCACATGACCACCACCCCATCATAAATGGTTCTAAGTCAAGGACTACTTAGTAGTCTTTTCTCCCCTCTAACTTTATTCAATCCTAAATGAACAGTAAGCTAACAAAGAAAATCCCTATTAAATCAATGTGTCAGATGTAAAAAATTGAGAATACAGCTATTTCACATAAATACCGGTATATAAAAATAAATCATGCAAAATAAATAGGCTTTATTTCGTAAGTATAATTTAAGTGATCCAGGCACACAGGCAGATAAAATAAGAGTACTAATTTACATTTTTACACTCTTTGTATTGCATTAGCAATTGTGTGATTTATTTTAAAATAAGAAACCTCATTTTTTTATAAAATGGTGCAAAAGGTTATGCATAAATTTTCTCTGGTTTATTCAAAGTTTAGTTTGGCTGTTGTTAAATACATCTGAAATAAGTGTTTTACACAATAAAATACAGATTTAAATTTTCTATTCTTTTATAGAAAACTTGAAAGTTTATGGGAAAACAATTTATAAACCATCCAAAGCAGGGGTTAAATTGAATTTGTCTTGGTTGTCTACAGCAGTACTGTGAAAGCTCTCAGTATTTACCTGTTAATTAATACTAGTTTTACTTGCCTTCATATCTGATATGTTGAATTTGTATTTTGTTCAAGATACTCATATCATGCAAGACATTTAACACATGTACAGAATTTTCTGCAGTATTTAAAATACAACAGTTGTGTGAACAATTAATAAGGCTTCTATATGAGTAGCAAACACTTACAAATCCACCAAAACAAACAAAAGCATACAATTCTTTGTAGTAAATTTCTCTCAAAAACACTGTAATTGCTTTGGTTGCTCGAATAATGACATTGGTTTAGTTTTCATAAAAAATAAATTATCTTTTGATACAGAATTAGTATTCCTCTCATAAGAGAAATACTATTCCTTTGAAACTGCCAATGACTTTTGAAGATTTTGAGTGTTCTGGCTCTGTTCAAATATTCTCAAATATTCAGCACCAGTCCCCAAGACTTATTGCACTCATGTTGTGACTCAATGTTGTAATTGGCACTGTTCTTGAGTGAGATTCAGAAATCCAGCGAAGTGGCTCCAGTATATTTGAACAGTGGAATAAAGGTGTCCTTGAGTATCATCTGAGACCATGTCTTTTTACTACAATAGTGCCTGCTACAATATCGTAGGCTGTTCTGTTATGTTGAAAGAATAAGAGAGTAATGAATGCTGGAAAGAAGGAAGCAATAGAAAAATTCTTGATCAAAGCTCGTATTGTAGACCTGTAAGGAAAAAGCAGACATATCTCAATAATTTGTTGCCTGAACTGAAGACTATAGACAGAATTACATGTTAAAAACAAAAATGCTCAAAATATTGTCAAATACATTAGTAAATATTTTTTCCATTCCTACTCTTATAATGAGTCTTTCAACTTTGAATTAGCCAATATTTCTGCAATCATTTTTACTTTTTGCACAGATGAATTTCTAGCGTTACATAATGAACACCATACCCCTGCCATTATGAAAAAAGATATCATTTCTTAAAATTATATATCTGTAAATTAATTAATTTTCTAGGAGGAAACATTACCTTACAAATCCCAAAGACAGGATGTCAAGCAACGTTTTTGCACTGATTGTTAGTGAAAAGCTAGCACAGCTGAAGCCGAAACATGATATAAAGAAATAATATAAAAATGTTTTGAGGGTGATAACCATGACTTATTCTTCATTATATATTGTCCCCAAACAATGGGCAAATAATTCGGATTAATACATATGCTATAAATACCATGTTTTTCCGAAAATAAGACCCTGTTTTATATTTTTTTGAACCCTGAAATAAGTGCTTGGCCTTATTGCCATGCACGCAAAAGCCCGATTGGGCTTATTATCAGGGGATGTCTTATTTTGGGGGAAACAGGGTAAGTTCCCCAATTTATTCAGCTAATATAATTCAAAAATGGCTGAGGATAATTTATTACATACATTTTATTGCTTTAATTTGGTTCACTTAAAAAAAAACCCACTCCCAAGGCTGCATTGAGTTTAGTCAGGCTGTAAAATATCCTTAAACCTAAAGGAAATAAAAGGGAGTAAATAGGGAATAAAATTATGTAAATCTAATAATATTTACATTATTTAGATTATACAACATTACTGAAAACATCTAAGGATTCATATAGATATAATATTGCAGTGTCAAAAATAAAACTTACGTTGTTATGCTCACATTAGACGATGGTATCACCAACACACGACTTGGTGCAATAAGTACTGATGTATCACATGTCACAACTCGAAGGCCTAGCAGAAATTTCCCAGGAGTTGCACCACCAGCTCCCCAAATACAAATAATCTGAAAGAAAAAAATTCTCATAACTAAAATTACATGTTTTACTATACTATTACTATATCAGTAATGAAGCTGTCTTGAGGCAAGATCAACCAAATGTAATACACATTTGAAATAATGACAGAGATGACTCCAGGTTGTCCTCAAATTATGACTGCAACTGGGACTGAGATTGCCATGCGACTGTAAAGTGCAACATTACGTGATCACATTGCTTTGTAATGGCAACGTAGGCTGTTGTCACCATAATTCGAGATTAGTGAGTCATCAAATGGGAAGCAGGAGACTCAGGTAAAGAGCAGGGCTGCTGCTGCAGAGGTATATGAGGGCCAGGATAAGCAGAAATTTGGGGAGGTGATGCTTGGTGCAGCATGAGCTCAGAAAAGCTACAGGGAATGAGGTGCCGGACAAAAGCAATTGCAGGGAGCCTGGAATGCATGCATAAGGGCAAGCACAAGGCAATCAAGGAAAGAGGACGCAGGGTGCATGTGTTCACAGGGAGGCCAAAGAAATGGGGTGAGGTACGTGCAAGTGCAGAGAGGCTGGGCAAAGAGGGTGCGGGGTGTTTGTAATAGGCCATGGAAAGAGGGCATATGGTGTGTATGATTGGAAGGAGGATGGGAAAAGAGGGAATGGGGTGTGTGCACACGTGTGTTAGTGCAGGGAGGCAGAAAAAGAAGGTGCAAGTGTTTGCAAGTGAAAGGGGAAGGTGTACATAATCCATGCAAGCATAGAAAGGTGGGAGATGATTTGTGACCTTTCTTGCACACTTCTTCATTGACCTTTGCTTGTAAGAAGATGGCAGGAAAGGTTGAAAGTGGTGGTCATATGACTGTGGGCCACTACAACTACAACTGGTTGCAAGTACAAGGCACCTGAATTTTGTTCATGTGGTTGTGGGGGCATTGCAATGGTCCAACCTTTCAGTACCTGTTGTAAGTCCCTTCATTCAGTGCCATCATAACTTTGAGTGGTCGCTGAACAAATGGTGGTTAAGGACTACCTGTGTAATGGGAGGGATAACTTATTTTCTGTCATAGTGAATAAAATTTGCTCTTATCTACATGGCTTTGTGCAGTTTCTGATTCTTAGTCAAATGGAAATTTTAGTTGCTATTTACAGTTGGCAGTATTGGATGTCAATGGCTTTTATAAATATTCTGAATATTTATTTCGTAAATATAATCTCATTAACCTAACTAAAATTAAATTAAAATTAAGTTCATAAAACATATGGGTCACTGATTAAATTAGACTGAATATTATAGTCTCCAAAATAGATATTCTATTGTTTGTAGAAGTAAAATTTGTATACCTCATAGATGCAGACCAGCAATCTGTAGATAAGGGCCACTATCATCATCTTTTGCAAGTCTTCCATGGAAGTTTCATCATCTATTTCTTCTATAATGTAGTGCATAGCAAACTTTGACATATCCCTGCATCAAAAGTATAATACAGTAAGTAATACTATGAATAAGCAATACTATTCTATGTATAGTTTAGAAATAATATAAACTGTAAATGGAAATATTTTTATTTAGTGGATTTATTTTGTTTCAGAAGAATATTCAGGGTTCAAAAGATATGTATTTTAAATTTGGAAGCACTAATAATAAAACATTGTCAAAGAAGGTGGCATCTGAGGGCTCTTTTATACATTTTGCTTCCTCTAGCATGATAATGGCTCACAAATTGTTTCTTGAGGACAGAAACATATGACACCATCCTCAACACATGTGATTAACTTTTGCCCATATTTTCTTGATCTGCATTAAAGATAAGAGTTTTTTTATTTAAATGGCAGAAATGGTGGCTTAACGTGGCTGCTTTGTTTCATTTGGCTGCTGGCAAATGTTTCTGCTCTGATGTCTAAGGTGTGTGCTGTGGCAGAAATGTCTTCTCCTGTTCTTCAAGGCCATTTTGTCCTGAGCAGTGGTGAAATCCAAATTTTTTTACAACCGGTTCTGTGGGCGTGACTTGGTGGACATGGTGTGGCTTGGTGGGCGTGGCAGGGGAAGGATACTGCAAAATCCCCATTCCCTCCCCACTCCTGG
>JANHFK010000617.1:377336-399974 GCA_036250565.1 Sibynophis collaris
CAGATGCCTATGTTTTATAACCTGTATTATTATATCTCAGAACGTAATATCTCTGTAATCCTGTTTTTCTCTTTTTTTCTGTAAAAATTTACCAAAAATTTTCCAATTACCCTTTTCCCAAAAACCAATAAAACTTTGACAATAAAAAAAAAATTAAGATAAGCCTTCCAAAGCTTATCCTGCAAAATAATTTTCAAGACCTTTTCTATTTCTGAATCACAGCTTCCTGAAACCATGCAAATTGCTTGGAAATGATGAATAAATTATTTTTCATTGCCTTTTTTCCAGGATGTTTTTCAATTCAGATAAAAATTGTAAAATAAAGATGATCATAGGCCTCTGGGATGTGAAATGCTACTGTTCTCATCCTTAAGACTCATCCTACGGTAGTACTCTTATAGCCACCCCAAATGATCCAGGAGTTGTAGACTACTCTCTTAATGATATCATTGGTGTAAGGTTTCCATAGCTCAGTGGCTGGTTTGGGTATGTTTAAAAAACACCTGTCCTCAAGAGAGTAGAATATGTAAACTTGGGATCAGTGTAGGAAGTTACTCTCTCCCTCATGCTTGACAAATAAGCTTCTGGAATTGGCTGATCACTAAGAAGGTCTCTTCTATTGACCTTAGATCCCAAACATGTTCCTATTAACGTAGGCAATCTTTCAGATAATCAGTTGTAAGCTTTAAAGAGGAAAATATTGGCAGCCTTCCAAACTGCCTCTATGGGGTGCATTGCTTTGGAAGGAGGGATGGTTATTTTAATGTTAATAATTCTTTGTATTAAAAATGATATAACATTGTAATGATGCAACATTAAAAACAATACCCATGAACACTGGAATCAGATAAAATAGGTTTCCTGCTAAATTATTCTAATTATACTGATGATTTGTTATAAATTTTTATCAGTTGAATGAAAATTAAACATATTATTTCAGTGCAAAGTCTCTTGAATAATGCTTGATTTGTGATAACGTCATGGACCCATACATGGGTTTAGGGCACGGGAGGGGGCAGATTTGAAACAGTTTCATTTTTTACTTTTCAGTACTAGTGGGCATTTCTTAATGGTCTCCTATCCAGGAGCTAACCACTTCAAATACTGCTTAATTTTCCAGGATCAGCTAAGTTTGATAAAGCGCTGCCACCAAGCCATACATTTTAAGATTGCCTTTTCTTATGAAATCCACTGGACGCTCTTTTGTGTTACTCTTTTCAGAGGATATATCACTCAGTTACAGGTGGTCCTTGACATTCAGGAGTTCATTTAGTGAGCATTCAAAGTTACAACGGCACTGAAAAAAAGTTACTTACGACCATATTTTTACATTTTTGACTATTGCAGTATCCCCTTGGTCATCTGATTTACATTTGGATGTTTGACAACTGACTTACATTTATGATGGTTGCAGTGTCCCTGAGTCACGTGATCCTCTTTTACGACCTTCTGACGAGCAAAGTCAACGGGCAAACCAGATTCACTTAACAACCGTGTTACTAACTTAAAAACTGCAGTGAGTCACTTAACAAATATGGCAATAAAAGTCATGAAATGGGGCAAAACTCATTTAACAAATTTCTCACTTAGCAACATAAATTTTGGGCTCCATTATGGTTGTAACTTGAGAACTACCTGAATAGTTTTCTGGGGGTGAAATTAGATTGCTCTTGGAATTAATACAGGTACAGTAGAATTTAAAATGGATCATTTAATGATTGTTAGAAGTTACAATGGCCTCAGAAAGTGTGCCTTATGACCCATTAATTTTCGGGCCCGTAAAACACTTCCAGCCATTGTAAAATATCACACTCCTCCCTGCATTCATAATACTACATTTTAGGCCCGTGATGTTGAACCCATGGCACGCATGCTACAGGTGGCACGCGGTGCCATATATGTGAGCATGCGAGCATTGCCCTAGCTCAGCTCCAGCGCACATGTGCATGCTGGCTAACTAGTTTTCAGGCCTTCTGAGCCCACCAAAAGTCGGAAAACAGGCTGTTTCTGGCCTCCAGAGAGCCTCCGGGGGGGGAGCCGTTTTCACCCTCCCCAGGCTCCTAGAAAGCCTCTTATGGTGTGGGCACGCATGCATGTGACCCCCTGCACGACCCCCACTTTTGGCAAGCGACAGCAAAAAGGTTAGACATCGCTGTTTTAGGCGCTTAACAATCTGTTCACATTTAGGACTAGTTGTGGCATCCTATGAATTTGTGACACAATTTGTGACATTTTGCCAGTTTCCAGTCCTAGTTGTAAGATAAATTGAGGACCACCTGTAGCATTATATTTGTTTGTCACTGTCCAGTTACAACATCCCTTGTAAGGATTTTTTGTGTATGATTTCTATGATTTCACATTTTGTTTCTGTAGGCAGAAGGCTACATTTATTTGTGGATAAAAGGGTCTGGACTATTTTTTCCAATGGAAGGTGACCTCTGCTAATCCTTCAGAACCCCAATGCTGTCCCTTGTCTGCCTCCAAATCTAACTTCAGTGTGGGTACCATGCTAGAAACACTGCAAAATGAATAGGAAGCCTACTAATTGTTATCTCCCCTGCATTTTTTTCTAGGCAGTTTTCCTGCATTTCCTACAGATAGAGTACACATTTTGTAGCATTTAAATAATACAAACTTTCCATGAGTCCTCTAATATAGAAAAATACATTCCTGGAGTGTATCTGCATTTCAATCAGATAGCTAATTGTGTTATAATTTCTCTGTATCAAATATACTAGATGATCTCATTTGAAAATATAAGGTGCTATGTCATAGTATTTTGTTTCTTTAAATATGGCTGACTTAGTTTTCCACCTGACATTTCTTATTAATAGAATCCTGCATGTAGCACTTGATAGTTACACAAGACTGCAAGTTCATGTAGTAGGTATGCGGTTTTACTTTATTAAACACAATTATACATAAAAAGCAATTGTCAACTTGGTGTTCATTATGAAGGGAACGTTCAATTCAATTAATTTTGGGTACTTTTAAGGACATGTCCATATAGTTTCTTGGCAGCAATATGGAAATCTAATTTCCTTCCTCTAGGATATTTTTTTTACTTCTCAGTTTATACTTCTGCTCTGGTATTTTTTGCTAGTCTCTCATCCAAGTACTATCAAGGTTTGACTCTGCTTAGCTTTAAGATCATTCAAGGTTAGTAATATATGCTCTGGAACTTTGGAGAAACTTGGTGTGATCCAACAAATCCTTTAAGGGTACAGTTATATTCATGTCATTTAATTATTGCTTTCTATTTTTGTAAGGGTCTCTCAATAAGTACAATTAGAAAAGGTTTCAAAAGAGGTAAAAGCAACTTGTCAGAGTCAGGCTTTGGATTCGGGAACTGTCCTCTGTCCTCTTACTGCTGTAAACCACAGTGATTGAGTAATTGGCATTATGAAATCATTGAGGGTGTGGCTTGAAATTTCAATCTTCTCTGGGTTTTCTTTCCCACCCAAAATAAACAATTTTAACTTTGGAATCTGTTAATTTTAAGGATTGTTGGTTTTATTTAAATTTTGGAGTTTTATTATTCAGTTGTAAATCACTTTTAGCTTTTCTGGGAGAAACAGCAAGTACAGTATGCTTGCAGTATGAAAATAAAATAACAGCACACCTTAATGGTACAATAATAATCATGAACTAAGACATTATTTTAAATTCCTAAATATATAATTAAAGAAAAATGAAAGATATTTCAAACAACCCGTTAGTAAAGCAGCTCCCAGTGTTTTCCCCAGAGGTGAAATCTACTTACCTTCCCTACTAGTTCGGAACTGCGCGTTCCGTGAGAGAGCTTTGCTTGCGCACGTGCCATCGTCATATCCAATTTTTGACCATCTGCACATGCGCAGAGTGCTTTGCCCACGTGCAGAGGGTTAAAAATCAGGAAGTAACAATGTCCAAGGGGGGTGGTGGAGTCTCATGCTGCTGTCGCTACCAGTTCGCCAAACCATGCGCCCTCGCCGCTACTGGCATGTGCAAGCCAGAGAGAACCAGCAGAATTTCACCATTGGTTTTCCCCCTCAGTTTCCTAAGTTCCATCTCAACTCTGAAAAGCCTTCAGGTTTCAGTGAAGGATAAATAATAACCATGATGCATAATTACATTGAGGTGATTTGTGATGAAACTGCATAATAAAATATTACCCCTAGATATTCATAACATTTTTCACCGCTTTCGATACTGTAGCACTGTGATGACTAACCTTTTCTGGATTGAGTGCCCAAAGCGCACGCAGGCGAACCCCCAAAATGCAATATGCACATGGCCCCTGCTCATGCGTACCCCCCAAGCCCCGCTCATGCGTGTCAGTGACTCGACGACCAGCTGGCTGGTAGGAGACATGCCCGCATGTGCGGTGTGGCTGTACTGGGGTGACACCTCAAGTGCCCAGAGAGAGGGGGATGCGTGATACCTGTGGTACACGTGCCATAGGTTTGCCATCACGGCTGTAGCATAAGGGAAGTAATCTTGGAATGTGGGATTATATGGATACACACAGATATATGGCCATCTATTTAGAAGAGTGGTCTCCAATCTCCAACCGGTGGTGGCAGGAGGGAGGGGATAGCGGATGGTTTCACGTGCTCGTGCCACTTTCAGAACTGCAGCATCACAGATGCTTGCCCACCCCTTCCACAGCCCGGTTCCGAATGGCCTGCAGCCCAGCACGAGTGGCTGAGGACCCCCTGATTTAGAAAATATTTAATTTCTGTCTGCCCCAATAAGACACTCAGAATAGTGTGCATATTATTTCAGTGGTGGTGCTTTTGAAAATGCAAAGACAAAACAAATCTATTTTCTTGATTCCAATTTTTAGAGGAATGGCATGCTGATGTTCCACAACTTAATTATGCATTGCATGTTATAGCATTTGTTTAAAATTTAATTTGACAGCACTGCATAAATAAAGGCAAAGCAAGTAACATTTCATTTGTCTCAATCAACCTTTTTAAAACCATGAACCAGCTGTTTATTCAATAGGGGAACTCTGAAATGCATTTTAAGATGTCTTGATGCATTAAGAAACTTATTTTGTGTATACAACTGTAAAAAGTTTGGATTCAATGACATTTTTATTATTTTAATACAAGTGTATAGATTAGAAGATCTGAAACATTATAAAGCAATATACATAATAAATAACATGCACAGTAGTCATGTTATATATCTTATATAACACTGGCTAGTATTCAAAATAAATCCAGTGACATTGGAGAAATCCATAAAAATGCTATCCTGTCTTCCCTTTTATGAAATTGTTCAAGTATAAAAAGTTTCCAATACAGTCTAAAATATTAAATTTCTTTTTAGGTCAAGAATAAAAATTACAAATTATTGCAGTTTCACAGGACAAATGAAAGCAGCATTTCCTAGCTAAGGAATAAAAGTTGATCTATATAGAGATGAAACTGAAACAATGACCCCTTTTCGTAGCAGAAAATACCAATAACCCACTCTAAAGACATGATGGGTATTACTGTGTTTAAGATTGGAGCTTCAGACTTTATCATTAATATACCTGGTTGAGCAAAAAGTCCCATGAAGATTGGGATTTTAGATTCAACTCTGGATTACTGTTATGGTACTGGAGCTATTTATCTGCAACTCAATCATCACATGGGCAACCAAAAGTGTCTTTATAGGAAACTCACAGGTTGGACAAATACCATGTTTTTTCCCCATATTGTTCAGCCAACTCACATGGTTTCCCCATGTAGATGTTATTATGTGTGCGGCCATTGATATAAATATAGCTCCTATTATAGACCATGGTAATTTTGAAATTGAGTTTTACTCCTCAATTGGTATGTGTAGTATTTTAACGTCTTTCAGAGTAAGTAAGCTTTACTGAAAACCAGTAAAGATTTCATCCAAGAAAACAGGTATTCAGTCAGTGAAACAGCGGGAAAATCATGAAACTAGCATTTTAAAGATCAAAACCTTTCCAAAAGTTTTAAAATACCCTTACAAAGGTATGTTTATTGAAGACAATAAACCTATGTCAGCATCTTTAATTGCTTAGATTATTATTTTATATTCTACTCCTAAACCTGCTAAATAACTTACACTATGAGATGAATACAATATTTTACAGTTTCACATCTAAAGTGGGTTTCTTTAGAATGCAGCATCGTACAACTTTCAAAATAAATATATCTTTAAATAGCATTACAATTAAGGCACAATATAGCTCACATAGAATTAACCTTTGAAGAATTGCAGTCTCAACAAGTAGCCGCATGGAAGAGGCCTATGTTTTGCAAATAAATATTTAAATAGGAATTAACTTGTATACAATTCATTTCAAAAAGAATTCCCTAGTACAGTTCTTGAATATTTAAATTCAGCAAATTTCTTCCTGCCTTTATTCACAAGCCATGAATAGATACAGTAAATAAAAGGAGAAAGCTGTTGTAGGATAGAGCTGATCCTGTTTTAGAATCAGAATAGCTGACTCTAGCAGTCAAAATTTCCCTAAAACTGAAACAGGATGGGGAGAGGGATTAGAATGTGACAACCTCATCAAATGAGAACAAGTGATGTGTTCTTTCCAGAATGGGCTGTGTCATTGATTGTCTGTACAGCTGTTACACCCTTTAATTCCACACCACTTGCTCCATAGTCCCATTCATAGAGAGGACAGATGAGAAAATAACTTTGATGCTGTCTACCCTTCCCCCACCTCCCAAGGGCCATCTTCCTTAATTTGTTCGATGCCCAATATGAGATCGTCAAAAAAATATTTTTCTACTCATTCACACAAAATAGGCCATACTGAAAAGTTGTAATGACAGCCAGCGCTTTCAATATTTAAGTAATAGTGATCTTCCACTAACTATCACAAGTGATAGTTATGTATTGCTCACCTGAACGTTTTACCCTGGATACTGTAAAATGCACCTTATTTTTTTTTAAAAATCAGCTTTTTTTTTTTTTTTGGTTACTTTAGCTATGCTTTCATGATAAGATGATGCTTAGAAACTCTTACAATACCTTACCCCACAATATTATTCACTCTATGGGAGGCATAATGCTTTAAAAGACAGTGGTATTTGTTCTTATACTATTCTATTGCATTGTAGCGTTGTTGTTTTTTAAAGCTGGATAACTTAAAAAGTAAATTATTTCTACTGGAAGGCTTGAAGGTAAATTGATAGGAATAATAACAAAGGATGCTTTCTTGCCATGTCCATCTGCTATTGCATACGATCTGTTTGCAGTTGCTGTGGCTGGTATTGGCTGAAAGCAGCTGCTGCAGCTGCAGCTGTTCCAGGCGCTGCTGCAGTGATAGGTTGCTGGACTGCATAGCCATATCCCCCAGCAGTGACATATCCTGCAGCAGCTGGTGAAGCTGCGTAGGGATACTGGTCATAGGCTGCAGCTGCTGCAGCGGCTGCCGCCGCAGAATACTGAGCATATGCAGCTCCCGTGTAGTCAAGGTAGGGTGTGGTGGAAGTAGCAGCTGTAGGCTGGACATGTGGAATAACCACTCCAGGTTGCACAAAAGCCTGCGGATATACGTAATGAGCAGGGATCCTGTTGAAAAACAGAAGATAAAGTTAGACCACTGGGTAACCTCACTCCCCGGTTCAGAACTAAAAACCAAACTCAAATTTAGTTGTTGTTATATGCATAGGGTTGCCACAATAACTAATTTCAGCGATCATCTTACAAGCTAAAAAGGAGACACACTGATGAAAATGTTTTCTTTTTTAAAAAAAAATAGTGTCACAGTGTTAGTGCCAACTTAACAACACTGATCAGAATTGCTATAAAAGCACACTTCTAATTTTAAAATACGGATAATCTTAAAATGTATATTTGTTAAAAGAAAAATGAAATAATCCTGGTTTGGGGCTGGAAGACATGGGGTGCATAGCCACAGAGAAGTGACTAGTTTCCCCCCTAAGAATTGTAATATACTGAGAGTTTATATGACTCTTTCCATAGAATATATATTTTGGTAACCTACATGTTTAGTTCCATGGTCCAATACTGATGGTTTCACAGGACGTCTTGTTTCATTGCATTACCCACATTATTCAAATGTATTTGATGTAAGGTAATAAATGTTTCGTATTGTGGCAATCCTACTGAATTGCTATGCACACATTAATTCCTCTGCAACTTCAGTCATCCTTATTAAAAAATAATAAATAAAAAAAAAACCACAGGCGACAAAAGGAGTTTAAATAGAAGTTCACAGGTGTGGTAAACACAGCAAGAATCACACTTGTCAAACGAACTATAGTGCAATTCACTCCGTCACAAAAGGCTATTGAGGGGAAGCTACATAGATGCCATTAAAATACATGACAGTGACCTCTGGGTAGATGTGGGTAGATGTGCATCACACTTCTGAAGAGGTTGTAAGGCCATGAAAGTCAAACCTGTTATGACATATCAGGCCACGGAATCCTGTGCCAGTTTCCTTATTTCTATATAAGGCATAGCTTTGGAAGAAAATAGGGAGAGCTGGGGTAGAATTATGTTCAGGTAGATCTAGTGTTTAATAAAAAAAAAAAAAAAGGAGAAACATATTTTGAGGAACAACCTTGCTGTTATTAAATACATACTTCAAAATTCTCCTTAAACATTACCTTTTTTTTTTTTGCACTGTTAGAAGCGTAAGCAGGCCACTGTTGATATTTGTAATAAAGCTTTCATATATGTATAGATAACAATACTTCTGCATTACTTTCAACACCCAAAAGCTTCATGTATTATCTCAGGATTACTTACAAACAGCTTGGTAATGGAGACCGTGGTTATTATGCATAGAAGGGTGAAGCTGAAAAATAATGGTTTGCCTAAAAATCTCTAAATAAATTTGCATGACTAAAAATAAGCTCTGCTTGTTGCTACAGCTAGACAAGTTGCTAATTTCCCATCTATATATATATGGATTGATTGCTTGTATCTTATCTATCCAACCTATTACTCTTGTATCTTATCTATCCAACCTATTACTCTTGTATCTTATCTATCCAACCTATTACTCCCTTTGGAATAAACAGAATCTTCTCCAAAGTTTTAACTTGCACCTAAAACTTTATCAGGAAACCAAACTTTCTCTACGGCATAATTCTGATAGGATCCAGGGCACACACACACACACACACACAGCTTCAGATGCAGAATAAAAGCTTTCAGTTTCTCATGCAATGTTATAAGTTTCCTTTCTCTCTATTGCACAGATTATGTCCGCTTGATCATCCTATTATAACCAAATTAATACAGCTGCGTTGAAATAAAAATTATTTTCAATGTTCATATGATGTTGCCAAGCAAAAAATTGTTTTTAGTTATATAGTACTACTGCATTGGAAAGTAATTTTTTGGACTTAAAATCCATACAGCTTTGCTTTGAAACTAATCAACACCCCGCCGCCTTCAATGCTTACAATTCAATATTAAAGATCTAACTTACAAAAAATGTATCATTAGTTTCCTACTGTCCTGGATAGGGAAACAGCGACACATTAGGGACGCATATAAGAAGAGGTTATTAAACAGAACAATGACGGTCACTTAAGAATTTTTTAAAAATACAGCAAAAATTATTCATATCTTATATTGAGTGTTCTGTAAAGAAATCTGTGGCATTAAAGTCAATAATAACTTTGTTGTTATGTGGTTTTAAATAGGTATAAACCATACATATATTAATTTGATCATAATGCTAATTTAAAAACAGATCAATTGCCAAGGATCATTTCTATCAGACTTAAGACAATCTTTAAAAGACACATGTAGATCACTTTATTATAGTTAAGTCATAGCTCTGTTCTGACAGAAGCATCATCATCATGGATTTTAAAGTTGTTTCCTTGTTAGAATCTCATGATGAATATATGTATTCAAGCTCTTGTAATTTGTTTCTATTAAGTCAAGAAACTAACAGGTGGGAGAATTATGAAACTTTACCCCTTTAGAACTTTGTAGCCTACAATATGCATGCACTCTGTTCAGGCACCCACTGTTATGCCATATCTCACATGATTGACAGCACAAGCTGCAGTAGGTCTATTTTTGATCATCTGTCATGCGACAAGAGCTTCCAGCTGAGTAAAATGGCTTTATAAGGCCAAAGTAAACGTCCATCTGTTGGAAACGCCAGCATGCAGAGATTGTCATGATACTAAAATGCTAGCTCCTTTTATGTTCTTCAAGGTCAAGAGGTTAAAGAGTAGCTTCTCATTAGCTTGTCCAGGCATCTTTGTACAACAGATTGAAAAATGTTCTTCTGAACTTACTTTTGGGAGAAACACTGGATTCTGCACCTTTTTCCAGATTTTTCAAAGGTAGTTTTCTTTGGCACATTAGAAATAGGCACTGAAAATCATCAGTTTTCCTTCAAGATTACTATAAATACACACTTACATGTAAGTAACCGTACCGGACAGAGTGTTTCCTTACTTCTATCAAGCAATAGCAAAAATAAGATTTTTTAAATTTAGATTGTATATTATGCTGGGTTTTCATGGCATTACATTGCATTTGATCCCAACAAATACCTGAGGAGGCCTTAATTTATCTTTAGCTGTATCTGAATCAAAACAGTATTTTTCCTCATACCCTAAAAAGACCTATCACAGATACAGCTGCAGACACTTCACTAACTAAGGTGATCAAAGAGAGTGGGGTAAACTCATCATGTATCAGCAATTGAAGCTGGTATGGGCAGGCCATTATCCCTTCAATCTTTGCATTCTGTCTTCTAGGGCCACTTTTTTCTAGGAATTAGGCTACCCCATTTTTTTTTTCAAATTGGGGTCTCCCCGGATCAGAGTCCTGGATTAGTCTGAACAACAGCTGACCGACAGTAGTGGTGGAGCAGCTGCATGGTGACAAGAGAGAGCTGTCTTTCTGTTTCTTTTCCCACACCTGTTAGCTGTAGTTCAGGCTGCTTTTAAATATGGGTTTCATATTCTTTGGAGCAGTTCTGAAACCATGTCTAGGAGTCTGGCAGCCCATTATAGGTATAGAAGTATTCTGGAATAGCACTATTCTGTAAGAAAGCTAAACTACTATGTTCAAAAGGAGTCTAGCAGACAATTTTCAAGCTCATTTTGAATTCACTTGTAGAGCAGAAAGGCAAAAACAGGCTTGCTAAAGGTATCTATCCAGCCATTGTCAAAACTTGCTGCCTTCCCAGGTTCTTTCCTATCCCAATGTACAGTAAGGAGAATAACTGATGGCCACTTTGATGCCTATTAATAACATGGTGGAATGTGTACTAGGAGGTGGGGGAAACAAAGCTGGAGGGACTTCCAACATAATCTCTATACCATAAATATGGATAGAATCATTTTCCAGTTTTGTGTCTATGTCAGGATAAGCACTGTCAGTGGGGACATCTTATTTTATGCCAGTATAATTTTTTTGCTGGCTCAAGGACTGGTAAGTAGTACTTTTAAGTCAGCCATTTAAAAAAAGAACCTTAATGGCTCTCACTTTTGAGAGAATATGCATATTACAATATATCACTGTAAAATCTGGATTCATTCCTTTCAAAAGAACTTTATGTGTGTGTTGAACGTGCTATATAATTATATCTTATGATTTTTTATTCAGAATTCAACCCCTACTGAATTCAATGATTAATTATATTGATCTAAGTATTTTTTGTCTCTGTGTGAATACTATCACAAAGTTAATACTTAGGGCTAACTTACAAGAGGCTAATACAAGTAATCTTCAACTTGCAACTGTTTGTTTAGTGATCATTCAAAGTTACAATGGCACTGAAAAAAGTTACATGACCATTTTTCACACTTACGACTGTTATAGCAGCCTGCCAGTCACATGTTCAAAATCCAGATGTTTAGAAATTGATTCATATTTATTACAGTTGTCGTGTCTTGGGATCATGTGATCAACTATTGTGACCTTCTGACAAGCAAAGTTAATAGAGATGCCAGATTCACTTTACAACAGTGTTACTAATATAACAACTGCAGTGATTCATTTAATAACTGCAAGAAAAGTCATAATATGGGGCAAAACTCACTATTTCGTTTAGTAATAAAAATCTGGGGCTCAGTTGTGGTTGTAAGTTGAGAACTATCTTTAAAGCATTTAGCATTTCCACAGTAACTGCAGTGGAATCAGAATATTTAAGTGGTAACAGATTTCCGGTAGAGTATAGACAGTCATGTATAAAAGCACCAATATCACAGTAAGCTAAGATTTATTATGATTAGAATGACCTAGCCTCTTTCCAGAATTTTGGATTTTGCCTTTTGAGTTTGATAGGGCATAAGGAAAATTTTGGAAACATTTACTTCTAGAATTCGTTTAATTAATCGCTACTCATTACACTGTATAAACCTAACTAAAAATAAGTTTGCACTTTATTTTTGAATGTATTATTTGCAGAAGAATTGGATGTAGGTTCCAACCTGTTTCAAATGAGTCAAATTGAATTAATCCAGTTAAGCATCAAATCACTGAATTTCATTGGCCTGGATCCTGCTTGAATGCCCAATTCTGTAAATTGCACTAGGAGATTATGAAGTCTACAGCGTCTCAGAATTTGAGATGATTACCTCTGATTTTATTATTTTATTTTGGTGATAATTAACATGATGTTTTTATTGCTGTGTGCTACCGAGAATCTTTCAATGTGGGCAACATATAAAAAATGTAAAATAAATAAAAAAGTCTACTAGCAAGCACATAATCTGACTCATTCAGTGAATAAATCTGAGTCATTCTATCTCTGTGTCTTCCTCCAAATGAACCTGTCTTGATTCTAGCAATGTGTGAGACACAAAAAGCAGAGCAGGAATCTCCCTGGCACTCTTATAGACAACACTCATGATATGAGCCCATCGTACCAGTCAACACCCCTCCCTGCTGTGTCCATATATGAAAGGAAACCTGTGTCAATATTTGAAGCTCAACAAAGCAGAAAGCCTTATCAAATCTGTTGAACTCAATCACCTATTCACAATCATGCCACTGTACTGCTTTAGATTTAACAACCACTGAAAAACTAGCAAGGCTGAAGGAGTAGCCCCAAATTGTTGCTTCAGTTTTATCTCTGTTGCTCTGGTTTGTTTTCCATCCCTTCAGGGCTGGCAGGAAGTTATTTTGGGAAACAAAGAACACGGGGGAAGAATTACACTTCTCCCATCCTGCTTTCAGCGCTTCTGATTCCATTCAGGGTACAGGATGTCTGCATTTGGGGGTTTTGTTTTTACAAAAGGGTAAAAAAAAAATATATCCAGAGCTGAGTAACCTCTGGAAAGGTAACTAAGAGAATTACTGGTGATGGAAGGAAAAAAATGCAAACGGTTTATATCATCATTGGCTATATAACCTGAGGTGACCACAGTGCATAACTTTCTTATTGCTTGTAAACATTGTTTAGTGATTATTGAGTTAATGCAGCCAACTTCATGGGTATGAAGATACAGCCAAACTACCATGTAGTTAAGATTTGGGGTGGGGAAAATGTTGACCCAAGATATTGGCTTACTTCCATGAAGTTAATGTTAACACAGATTCATATAGTTTAAAGTATTATTTTTGTCACAAGGTACCATGTATTTCTGTAACATCCAAATGAAGAAATCAGAAAGAGAAAAGAAAGCCACTGGATATATATTAAAAAAAAAAATCTTGAATTTTAAAAATATTTCACTGTTCCTAGTAAAGTTATTTTTTAAAAAAATCAGTTTAAGACCCAAGTAAAGGTTATATTGTTTCCAAAATAAAGTAACCCTAAATTATAGTAGCTAAATTTTATTAGATTTTTATTATTAACATCTCCGGGCATATCCAGAAGGGATGACGGAGGCTGTTTTAACAGCTCGTACTATATTCAAGTAAATCCAACAGGCCATCATGTGGAGCAATTACAATTTTCCACATGTATTGCAAGAAATAATAAAATTCTGGGCAAATAAAGTTTTACATATTTAAAAGTTCCTAGAATAATATAGGATTATTTTTAGTGATGAAACAGCAAGATACAACTGGATAAATAAAGATTTTATAAATATATGGCTAGCACCAACCATTATGACAAGAACAATGGATTGGAGAACATGGGTGAAAAATAGGACTACTATATCCAATTGCAGTGATGTTGGTGACTGTTGGATGACAACAAAGAGTTTGGGTTTTTGATATTTCTTTGCTGTCATCTGGATATTTTCAACCTAGATTCTTCATCTTATCAGACAAAGGTATTGTATCAAGATCATTATCTGTGCATACTATAATATCTAGACAGCAGATGTTTTGAAATTTATCTTAAAAACAGTCTCTGAACTATTCATATCATAAAATCTTTATTGAGGTTTACCCCATCCTACAAATTTTTATAATATTGTTTTTCATTATTATTATTCTGTAATGCTTGCGATCTGACAGTTATTTTGGAGCACAGCAACATTAATTGGTATGCAAAAAACCTCTGAGACCACATATTGCCATGCCATTCAGTTCAATGGAGAAATGGTTCTGGAAATATGAAATCATATATTCTATAGCTGGCACTTTTTCATTCTCTTTACTCAATGAACACACAATAGATATTCAAGAATGCTGACTATGACACCACTATTTATGCCACTAAATCAATGTAAGCATCTATAACATCTACATAATGTAGATGAACTGTAGAATAGTGTACAAATGGACAAAACAGAAGACCTTGCCTTATCTTACATAAGTTGATGGACTGCAACGTAGCTAAAATATCAATTTGAGATATTTGAAGTATTTATTTACTTAATTATTTACTAAGCAATTTCTATTAAATTTAGAGGACTTAACTTTTGATACAGAAATATGCAACTGTGTTACTTAAAGTAGTTTCTTTGACTAAGTGGTTTTTGGCTTTTCATTTCCATGGCTGTATGCCAAACTATACTTGTTGAATTTCCCTCTTTTACAAAACACTGGCCTTTTGCACACAGTTATCCTTCTCAATAGACTGGCTAAACGCCAAACCACATTGCAGGGAAGAGAAATTAATCTTTCCTCCCATACTATGATCCCAGCATGAATGGTCCTCCTGAAGCTGCAATTTCACAAAATAGCAAGTGTCACGAGAACCAATGTGGGAGAAAAAAAATCCTCTTTTTTGCACACTTTACTCCTGGTTTGAGGGGGAGGAGGGACTTCTCTAGTTGTAAAGAGAAAATAAAGAGTTTTGTGACACCTGTTAGAATGATAGAAAATAATTTTCTTCTCACTCTATTTAGATAAAATTATTTGCTTTGGTGAATTGTACTGTATAAATATTTGATTTAAAACAGTAACAGGAAATAGATAGGTGTTTATTTTGATGAATAGCTAAAACATTAAAAGTTTTGTATTTAAGATAAATGAAAAAACCAATTTAAGACATGGTTACACTAAAATGTTTTTAAAATATCACAATTTTGGAAGCAAAATCTTGTGTATTCTTAACACATTTGTATGGTTGCTTACTGGTATTCAAGAAGAAAAATGGACTTGAGATTTAGTATAAGAGTTTGTATGGTTATAAATCTATTTAGCTTTGTATCTTGAAGCCTTTATCTTACTTATCCACTCCCTTGTTTCTCCTATATATGCAGTTAGCTTTTCTGTTAATGGCAGACATATTTAACATTTCTACATCTTTACTTCCAAATAGTTGGGGAAATTAAAGCATTTTAAAAATATCAATAAAATTACATATAATCGCAGGCAATGAACTGGATCCAGTGTTGCATCAAGTGAAATTCCAGAAACTATGATCCTATGGATGAAAGGCCAGCAAATGTTACCTTTCCCAACAGTCTCTGTTGTTCTAGTCCCCTAACCTGTAAATATGTCAATTTATCTGGGGACACCAAATTGGTGAAAATTGCTATCTGAAAAGGCACACCATTTTGCACTTCTCTACTTCTCTCTCTCCTTTCTCCATTATAGCCCAGGCCCCTATCATCGCAGTTCCTCTGTAGGGCATCAACTCACAGGTTGGATTTACCCATCACACCAAATCATAATGTCATTCATTATAAATGAACTCAGTAATTATAGTTGGCAAACTACGTTTTATGACTGACTAAAAAGTGGTTGGCTAGTTTATAGCTCAGCGCGTTGTGCGAACACAGTAATATGTAAATCCGGATATTGTCTTTTTCAGTCTTCAGCTGGCTAAATACAATTATTGCTGCTAGTGTTTCATGGTAATAAGTTATAGTATTTCAAAACTATTCTCCAGTTTCACCATGAGTTTTATTTAGCAAGGATTTGCAAGGAGAAAAGATCGCAAAGAGAGTTCAAGCAGATTCCTTTTCTAGTTTCATGTTGAATTTTTTTTTAAAGGTTCTACTAAAAGTAGCATATATTTAAAGAATACTGTATGTTAAAGCTGATGAAAACAAAATTAATAATGGGAAAGTGCAAGTGGACGCGTATTGTTAATAACACAAAGCTCCACATCCTTCCCAAAGTACAAAACAAAACAAAAAAAATGTAACATGCAAGCAATGTTGAGCTTTCTTTTTTTTAAAAAAGAAAATAAAACAGTATCACACAAATTTAGCAATCACTACAAAATGTGGTTAAAAAGAAGATAAATAAGTCGCAGGCTACAGCTTGAAAGCAAGAGGGAAAAAAGAGGGTTTTTTTGCTCCCCTTCGCAAAGTCAACACTCCTCAACAAAAACCAAAATGGAAAAGCCACCAAAAACTTTCACTACAGCTCTTTCAATTAAACAAAAGCACACAGTTTAGCTATCAACACCACTTCATTACTGTAATCAATAAATCAATCAATAAATAAAACCACACTGATATCTATGGACTATAGAAAGAAAACATACATGCATCGTTAATCACCATTTTAGCTTGTTTGTGTGTTTTGAGTCTACTGGTTACAGAGTTTAATTCCAAACAGAACTATTCCACCTCATATCCTTCTCATCAGTTATCTTAACTGTAAACGATCCCTGTCAGATTAGAAAGAGATAAATAACATTGAGTTTAGCTTAAGAAAGAAAAATATATTGTTGGGGGTACACTGAAGTGCTGATTACAGGCAGACCTGGTTTCCCCACATTATCTTTATCAGCACAGGACTGCTTCAGTTCAGGATGCTGGGCATCATTCCCCTAGCTTTAACGCTTATTGGAAAACCATTAAGGAAGCGAGGGCATTTTAAATCTGCATATTTGAAAAAAAAAAGTAATAATTTTATTGCCAGCAGTCACATTACAGGACATTAACATGTATACACTATCTGTTTCCCACTGCAAAAAAAAAAAAAAAAAAAAAGCAGGTTTAGAGGAGACTTACCCAAAAGGTCTCTGGATTAAGGCTGGATGGAGCTGTTGAACCCCAAAGGCAAAACCTAACAACAAAACAAAGCACATTCTGTATACTGGTGCTCCTTCTGTTGCATTGTTACTTTGTATTGGCAATCTTTTACCTTTCTATAGAGTATTAAAGTCTATGGAATTAAATAGGACTTCCACATCAATAACCAAAGTGTTGCAGATTTATACTCCAATAAATACTATCCTGGGATCGTTCTTAAAGAAAAGCAGGTAAAATGTCACTTACCTTCCATTTAAATGTTTTATACTTAAATGCATTTTGTTTCATTTAATTAATAAATAACCTTGGTTTTCAAGGCACAGAGGCCAAATAATAATTCTATGTTATTTAGCTGCTTCCAGTATTAAAAATACATGATTGAACATGGTCTAAAAATTATTAATATGGCTGGCATATATACAACAGAGTGTAAAGTAAGACTTTGCATAAAGGCTCCTTGGTTGTTTTCTTGCAGATGTTTCATTACCCAAACTAGGTAACATTATCAGTGCTTGTCAGGACATCATCATCAGAAAGCAGTAAGGACCCTTCCTTTCAACCCTGAGTTACAAATATTCTCCTTTATTGAGCCTTTGCACAATTTGAAAATAATTTGGAAGAAGAACTACCAGTACATCTCAGCTTGTGTAAGTAGAGCCTTACTTTTATTTGCTGCTTAGAGTTGCCTCAAACCGCAAGATGGGCAGCAAATAAATTTAATAATAATTCACTGAAGCACAAACCTTTTTTTATGTGTGAAATAAAGGCTGCAACTTTAACTAATCAGATCATTAAAGTTAATACACTCTTACAACAACAACCTTTTTTGGGGGGTGGGAAGCCCACATATATAAAAAATAGGAGTCCCTGTGGATTTTACCGTGCTAGTTGTTGGGGGCAGTGCTCATTCAAAGCCATTGAGCCAGTGCTGTCTGAAGACAGTTCCATGGCCATGTGGCCAACATGACATCATGGAGTGCTGTTACTTTCCCACTGAAAGGGTACCTATTTATCTACTCACACTTGCATGTTTTCGAGATGCTAGGTTGGCAGAAGGTGGGGCAAGGATGGGAGCTCACTCTATCATGTGGTGCTCAGGTCTCGAACTTGGGCTGCCAGTATTCTAGCTGACAAGCCCAGCATCTTAACCACGGAGCCAACAGCACTGACCCCCCCCACACACACATATTAAAAAACATGGGGAAAAAATCAGGCTGCTTTACCAAATAGCAGAAATGCGCTAATTATCATAGATCATTACAATTTGGGGCAGACATAATGTTCACAGTCTCCTAAACTTGGTCGCTGTATTTGATATATTTTCTTTTGTACAAATTTTTATACAGATGCTTTTGTACAAGTTTCTGCTGCCCTTTTAGGGATTGCTTTAAATATGGTAAAGGGAATAAGGTGACAACTTTGTCAGGTGTCTGGCAGCCCTGGAACTCTTGTACATTGGCCTACCTTCCCCAAAACTTTTCTTTTAAAACATTTCTACTGAAATTTCATGAGCTTTCAGCAGCCATGTGTGAAATCTCACAGGATCTTTTGCTGGAATGCATAATTTTTTGATATGGGTGGATCGATGCTGTTTTGGGCTGTTGTGCATGAGTCCTGTGTAATTGGGAGTTGCGCTAGTGTGATTTATGTCGTCTTTTTATAACTAGAGGAAGTTTTGCAAAATAACTGATTGAACCTGAATTATATTATTATGTGTTAATCTGGTTAGTTCTTGACTGTGAAGAGGCAATGTCACATCATAGTTAAAATCAATGAGAGAAGGACAAAAGAAAAAAAAGGGATGTTCATGTTCCAAATCTCTTAGCTGAGGCTGGAAGATTGGGAACCCTTATCTGTACCAAACTGGTTTGATCCTAGTTTGTTTCAGTAAACTATTAACCAACCAGAAGTAAACAACTTTTTTTCAAGCTAATGCTGTTTTTGAATGCTCCAGATTTGTGTGTTGTCAGGATAAAAAGCTAATTTAAATTAATGTCATTTACATTTATTTAAATATAATATACTACAGTTTATTATTCCCTTAATTTAGGTAATTTTGTTCCATAAA
Organism: Sibynophis collaris; assembly: GCA_036250565.1. NCBI lineage: Eukaryota > Metazoa > Chordata > Lepidosauria > Squamata > Sibynophiidae > Sibynophis > Sibynophis collaris. Next base: position 396,723 of record JANHFK010000617.1, read on the forward strand.
AATTACTTGGTAATTCACCATGCCAAATCATAGTTTGCACAAACCATGGCTTGCAAATGTGTATCAAATGAATGGGTTCTAATTCTGATTTAGCAATTCATGGAATCAATTACTCCAAATGGATAACTTGTATAGAATGAGCAACATACCGGTATAGCAAGAAAATGAACAAAGAGTTGGTATGAGTCTGAATTGAATCAATGCTAAAAGCTGATACACATACAATACTATATATTCCCAAAATAGTTGAAGGCACTTCCTAATTTAGAACTTAGATATAAAGACAAAATAATTGACAATTTATTTTTAGCTTTCATTTAGTTTTGATATTCATAATAAAAAAAAATTAATTTGTTTTAATTTGTTTTATTTATTTGTTAAATTTACATGAAGTCCATTTCACTGTCAAGCAATTCTGGGTTGCTTATGGCATAAAAAAAGCAAAAATAGAAAATATTAAAACATTACATATATTAAAAATTAACAGAAATAAGGTAAGTTAGAAAGCAGAATGCAACAGGGTGGCCATCTTGTGAATGCATTCATCCTAAGTGATTTCTAAACAATTCCGTAATATATTCATAGTGAATAACTACGACTGAAAGGATTAATCAATGCAAAAGAATTAAGATTAAACATGTAATTTTCTAAGTAAGTGGGAATGACTTCGTGCTTTCAGTAGGAAAGGTCCTCAATAACAGGCTTGATGGGTTAAAGAGATTTTTACATGTGACTTTTTATTAAAAAGTCTATACACACTAAATTTTAGTGATAATTTGTTCGTTTTCCTGAAAAATCCCTAAACTCCACTATTTAATTTCAAATTGTTTATCTTGAGTTTAAACGTATACATGTTGGGTAGAGGTTGACCATGGTTATTCCTAGTTACCTCAGTGATGAACAGAAAACATGTTGATCTTGTTTGGAGGCTGATTTTAGTAATGAAAAAAAAAAACCTTCCATAAATAAGTTGAAGCTAGCCTGGCTGGGGGAAAAAAGAGCATAGTACTTCAGGAACACAACGTTGATAAAAAAAGAAATATCAAATGAATAAACAACTGAAATAACTCAGGAAGTTAGCGTTTGGCAACACAGAAACGACACACAACAATGATGTCTGTTGCTCCGCAAATCAATGTAAACTTATTAATGAAACGTTATTACAATTATGCAAATTATTGATTTTACAAAATTTGGTTTGTTTTCGAGGTGCCTAGGAGACATTACAGTGTTATATATGGTGCCAGAACAGGTTGCTGCAGACTATTATTTTAAATGCAAAGTAAGATAGGTTTCACAAAGAAACTGGAAACTACAGTGTTCCAGGTTTCATTTTGAAGCATTTTGTTTTTGATGATTCTTAGAAATCAAAAGTTGACTGCCGATGCTGCCAAATATTGTACTAGAAATATTAACACATATATTAAAAGAAAGTTTATATTCTGAGTCACATACAACAGAATGACTCTCCATTTAATTAGAGCCTCTGATCAATTAAATAATTAGTCCCATTAATTAATTAATTAGACTCTTCAATTAAAGGGTGACATCACATGAAACTGACTCAGCAAAAAAGAAAAAAGTTGAATACTCCTATATACATTAATCTCTCCCTATATATACACACAAAATATAGAGAGAGACCATAATCCTATGTGCATTATTTAAGAGCATAATCTACAGAAATCACTAGGTTTTGCATGAGGCTGTGATGTTATTTTCTACATTCTCAAGTTAGTGTTTTCTGAATTTCCACTTTCTGTTTCCTGGACTTCTATCAAGTATTTAGAAAAGGACTGTGCAAGAACTTCTTTAGACACCTAGAACTACACTTAGAACTACACTTTTAGTGCACACAGGGCAAAGAGACAGTCATTTTTTTAAAGAAGGAAAGTTTTCTGGCTGTTTCGTTGTCCATATTTTCTACATAGAGCAGGTACATATACCTGAGAAGAAGTAACTTATTTCCCTTTCATCTTCTGCTCCAAATGTCTTATGTCAGCTTTGCCCCACATGCTGCAAACCATATGACGTTATGGTTATTGGACGTAATTCTTACATTTCAACCAATAATGCCTAAGTTTTGTATTGCGTTGACACAAAGTACCCTCAAAATGAATTGGCCATTATTAAAATCACAGAATTGGGTGATAATAAAATGCTCCAGAACTATGTTCTTTGAGAACTTTTGGCTGTTCATTTGCAAACCACTCATTCTAAAATTAGAAGATAATAATCACAGTTATTACCTGGCTGCATAATTCTTGGTTTTGCTCCTAGATATGCAAGATTCACATTAGCTTTTCTGCCATCAATGATTGGATTAGGATCTTTGCAGGCCCTTTCAGCAGCAGCTCGATCAGCCATTGTCACCTTGATAATAAACAGCAAAGGTATTAAAACTGTGACCCTCAAAACAACTTTCCAGATATTGCAAAACAATACTCTTTTCTGATGGACTCTTTCAGATTAGAATGATCAGGGAGTTCACATTTTGTTTTGTTCTGGTTTTGTTTCGGTATTTTGCTTTACAGTTGGTTGCACTCTTTTATATATTGGTTGTTTAGTTGTAAACTGCCCACAGGTGTTTGGGTGGCCTATTAAATAAACAAATAAATAAACTCCCATCATCCAAATGAAAATACAACTAGGCAGTATCTTTCAGTGTCGGAATTTTGGAGACTGTGTGTGTGTGTGTGAAATTAATACAATAAACACTTTAAAAAACCCAGTTCTATTCGAAGCATTCTGTTTCCCTAAACAGAGGCACAGAAAGTTTGCAGGACTCCAAGCCAGTGACACAGTAGCATGTGCCAGTGTAGATAAAAATATGAACATGTCCTATCAGTCTGCAGCCAGCTGGCTTTATCCAATGCCAAAAACTTTATTAGCAAGTTTTCCTATACAGGCATGAAGCAAATATCCATAGCAGGGAGCACCCACAGCATAGTCTTCAAAGAACAAAGTATGCCCCCCCTCCCCAAATATCCCCACAACACTGTAGTCGGCCGTGTATTAATTGTACTAATCAGTTGATAGACTGTTTTTCCAGTGCCTTGTTTACACGTTGCTTAAATTTGAGGAAAATTTACCGTTTGTCTGCCTTCTATACCTTCCAACCGAATGCTCGCAACCTTTTCAAGTCCCTATTTTTTTTTTGGGGGGGGGAGGAGAGACCGAGGCTGCGGGATTACCGTCCCCCCTCCCCGCCTCTGCCTTTCCTCCCGCCCTTGTTCAGCGACCACCACCCTC
>JANHFK010000618.1:15153-28211 GCA_036250565.1 Sibynophis collaris
GCCTTGAATTAATTGTCATTGTGGCTAGGAAGTTTGCAATTTAAATGCACACTGATGCTAGGAAAATTATTATGGACACTGAGTTCATAAAGTTGAGAGGAAAAAGATTAGTGGCACTGCAGGAATGAAAGCGAGCTAAAAGACCTGCACTGTCCTTTGAGTAAACAAGCTTGAATTGAAAGGACATCTTTAGTTTGGATTTTAGCAAAGCGTTTGACAAATTAGTTTGATAAGCAAACCAGTTACGTGTTAGTTAGAGACATAGCAATTATGTGGATACATAGCTGGCCTCAAGCCATACTCAAAGACTGCTCTTAAGTTATTCATCAAACTAGAAGTACATATTTGGAGTGGAATATCTGAAGGATCACAAATGGAGCTTACATTCTTTCAATATTTTTATTAAAAGATTCAGCCAGAGGAATGAAGGAAATGGTGATCAAGGTTGCAGACAGCATAAATCGGATGGGATAGTTATTATGTGAATAAGACAGAAATAATATTGAGCATGATTTTGATTGACAGATGAACATTTCTTCATTTAAGGAACGTGTAGCGTTTACCTGACTTAGTTACAGTACTTGTGAAAAAGGTCTAAGAGTAATACAGCTAATCCTCGAGTTATAATCACAATTGAGCCCTAAATTTCTGTTGCTAAGGGAGACATTTGTAAAGTGAATTTTGCCCCGTTTTATGGCCTTTCTTGCCACAGTTGTTAACTGAATCATTACAGTTGTTCGGCTAGTAACACCGTTATTAAGTGAATCTGGCTTCCCCATTGACTTTGCTTGTGAGAAGGTCACTAAAGGTGATTACGTGAGCCAGGGACCTGCAAACATCGTAACACACGCCAGTTGCCAAGCATCTGAATTTTGACTACATGACCGTGAGGATGCTACAATGGTCCTAGGTGTGAAAAACAATCATAAGTCACTTTTTTCACTGCCGTTGTAATTTTGAACTGTCACTAAATGAATGGTTGTAAGTCAAGCACTACTGGTAGTTGATTGCAGGCTGATTGAATCATGTAGTCTTCAGAAAGGCAAGTGAAATTTTAGAGTACATCTCCAAAAGCATTGCTTCCATTGCATGGGAAGTCATTGTTCCATTTGATTCTGCTTTAGTCGGATGCCATATTTAAGAAAGGTTCAGCATAATGATGTGCATAAGGTTAAGTTTGAAGCAGTTGTTTTAATTATTGTGAATGCTTCAGTCTCCAGTCAGGCCTGTTCCAAGCTTAAAAACACTTCCTGAATCATTGAAAAAAACCCATTTCAAGCTTGAAAAGGTTTGAATTCAAAACATTTTCCACACCTCTAATTCAGAAGAACTGTAACTGATTCAGGAAAGGGCAGAAAAGATGGTATGGGAAAACAGAAACTTGAGCCCTGTGAAGAGAGAGGAGTTAGATACGTTTATCCTCAATAAAAGAAGACCAGTGGTAAAATGCACTTATCTTCGCTACCGGTTCGGGAATGTGAGCGCATGCTCTCCTCTTCTGCGTATGCGCAGAGGGTCAAAAACGGGATGTAATGACGTCCCAGCGGGTTCACGTGAGCCAGATAGATCCGGCCGGATTTCACCACTGGAGAAGACCAATGTACTAGAAGGGCGTAACACAGAAGAAATTACAACCTTTTCCTTACCAGAGTCAGGGCATTAAAATGTTAAAATTAAAGGAAAGCAGTTTGCGATTTGATATTAAGTGGAATACGTCTGGGAGAAAATAGTTTTGGTTTGTTTTTCCTACCCTGGCCTAACCTATTTATGTATACACATATTTTATATTTAGTTTGATATTCTAAATGTCTGTTTTCCTTTTCTGCTCTGAGAAGATTTACTTTTCAGTAGCCGTGGGAGTGAGTTAGGAGTTGATCTGCAAATTTAGAGCGAAAGAGAAGGTGAGGGAGAGAAATTATTAAGTATAGTAGAAGTTGAATTCATGAATAGTGTAACCATAACCATGTTTATTCAGAAGCAACTCACACCATGTTCAAGTATTCCCAGGAAAAATATGATTGCAGTCTGAGTATTAAAACAAAGGCTGAGAATTAGTCCAAAATGCTCTTTTTTTTTCATTTTTACTTCAGAGTTACTTTTCACAATGGATTTGTCTGCGCTTGGTACCCTGAGGCATCTCTCCATATTGCTGAGTCTGAATGTCTGAATTTCTGATATATTGTAGGACACCCACTCAGATTTAATTGACCCTCTCACTATTGAAAACATTTTGACTTAGTATAAATTTCCCTTACAAGGACAGAATCTTAAGCAGCATCTTGTGACCACCATTAAAAAAAAAAAACACATTGAAGAATCCCTGGAACTCTGCTTGAAAAACACCCAAAGCAATTCCGTCCTACAGCAAGAGACACATTTAACTTGCTTATCTCTTTGAAATCTTGGTGTGTCTTATACACCGGTGCGTCTTATAATCTGAAAAATACAGTATATATTTGCAAGAAAAGGTAAATGTATATATTTGACAAGCAACCATGCCAAAATTACAGGTGCAATAGAAAAGGGCATAAATCAGATTCCTTCCAGTTTAACCAAAGTTTTTTTTAAAAAAATATATCTTGGTCCATAATTCCAGTTATCAACATGACTGCCAGCACAAGCTGCATTTGCTGGACTGCTATCAGGAGTTTGGGGATTATCGGATCAAGTTAGAAGACACTTAGAATGACTGCAATATATCCTTCTATCCAATATCTTTTAGCCTGAATAGTTTTGCAATGAAATATTCAGGGCAAAAATGGCTTCTTTTAAATCATGGCTGGACAACTCGAATGTTCAGAAAAACCAGTCCTTCAGCAAGTGCATTTAACTTCATAATGCCATTAAAAGGGTTTCTCTGATTCCTAGCAGCTTCCTGTGAACTGTGTTTTATTAATAGCTTGTAAGAAAGATGATCTTCTCTTGAGCAACTTATGTAAGTCATTTTTAGCATTGACATGCTCTGTGTGCTTTAGCTGTGAAGATAGTGTGAACTCATTCATTATCAGCTGGTACCTGGAAGTCATCCTTGCTATTAAATTTCTGTTCCGGTTGTAAAGGAGTTTAGAGATGGCCTTGAGGAAGATATGAAAGAACTGTTAAAGGAGAGGGAAGAAATACACTAAGTCATTGGATAGTTGTTGATGATTTAACAATAAAGCAGCATTCATGAACTCTCTGATGTGTCTTTTTCTTGAACCGGCCTATTTGAAGGGCTGACATCAGTCTTGAGAGCCAATCTGAGTTTCTGTCTGTTTCATCTTACACCAAACAAAATCAAGATGGAATTATCTTGAGCTTCTTTCTCACCTTTCTTTCAAATATTGGGCAGTGACATTGCTTCTCCAAGTTTCTCCTTAATGGCATGTTCTTTGCTTCTCCCTTAGCAGCAGTTTCAGTCCAAGATCATCTCTAAATTCCTTTACACCAGTTAATAGCAGTAGCACTTAGATTTATATACCGCTTTACAGCCCTCTCTAAGCGGTTTACAGAGTCAGCCTATTGCCCCCACCAATGAATACAAAACATAGCTTGCTTTCTAACAATTGTTTAGAACGTAGTGTTTCTTTAAATAGATTTGAATATCCGTAGAAAGGATTCAAGAGTAGCAGTTTGTGTTCAAATTGTAGAGCAAACTTTTTACAACTTCCTTCTTGAGAGCTATGCTGAAACTAATTAAACTAGATAAGTCATCTACTGCGGAACCTGCTTGCTGAAATTCAGACTTAATTATTCCTGCTTTTGGCCGGATTTTTTTTTTCCTTGAAAAAAACAGTATTTCTTACCACTCAGCTGTTCCAGAAGAATATGGGTGTAGCAAATATGTTTTGTGTTAAACCTGCCTATTCCGTTTTTAGCATAATTTAATCTTGCAAGCAACATACTGCAGTATGGCTGCATACGGCAAATTGATTACAAACTGGGAAATTGGTTTTCTATTCTGTCCAGCACAATGAAATGAGTCATTAAAATGTTACTTCTGTTTGGCTTACTAATTTGCTTTCCATTATTTTTTGCCTATTTGCACTTTGTCATTTTCATTTTTAGATACTCCTATTTTGGCGCCACCATTCTTTTCCTAAGGCAGGTGGCAGGCATCCTTTACATTAGAAATGCAAATTTTTGTAGATTTTTTTCCCCCTAGAATAAGCACTTCTGGCAAATTATGTTTCAGTAGTATAAAATGGATCCTACTGTAGTAAATACCTTCTGGTACGTGAAAGCGCAAACCTTCAAGTGGCGTTAGTAGATATAAAAACGTTTACCAGATAGAATAGAATAGATTAAATTGCGCTTCTATACCTAATAGAAAATAATATAAGTAGTCAGGAAGGATATCTAATCCAGGAGAGATGGGTAGTTAAGAAACATGAAATATGAAATAAGTACATAAGCATCCAAACGTAGTTTAGAAATTAGGAACAGCAGGTAAGAAACATGCTAGTTCAATATAGTTCAATCTGTAAGTGCTTTGACATACCATAAGTTGACAGCGAAATATTTCAAATTTTGTAGTGGAATAAACAAACTCTTCATTTTCTCCATTGCTAAAAACAAGAGGCCATTTGTATTGATCTGATGAATTGATAAAATTGGCTAACATTTGAGCTAAAGTGAAGCGGGTTATATTATTATAGTAATGATGGTGGTTATCTCAAAGAAATAGGCTGAATTCATATACCAGAAGAAGATAGCTAAGCCAAAAATGGATTGCAAATATAAAATTGTGTGAATTTACACATTGACAGCATCTTTGTCTTCGACTTATTTTTTTTCCCCCTTTAAAAGTGTTATTTTCTTCATCTTCACTGCAGGGATTAACATTTGAGGAAGTAGAAAACTTCTTTACATTCCTGAAAAACATAAATGATGTTGATACAGCTTTAAGTTTCTACCACATGGCGGGAGCATCTCTTGATAAAGGTAATCATCATTTTCCCACTTGATATTTTTTAAGAGAAAATAAAATAAGTATATTCACTTTTACCCGATGTTAGAAAGTACAGGTTTGTGATATTTTGAATTCTAGGTAGTTTGTAGTAAATAATATAAGTAGACATTAAAGCTCTTTGTCTGCAGAAGCACCATATCTCAGCATTCAGAGTCAATCTATACAAATAATGTGTTAGTTTTCTGTATCCAGTGAATTTTGTATATATGGGATAAAATTATAAAGTTAACTAAATGTGTGTTTAAAAACTAGAAAGTGACTCTACCATATTGATTGGCTAGGGGTGAATATGTACTCCCGAGCAGTGGGGGTTTTTACACCTATTTTGGCCATAATCCAGTTAAGGTAGATATTATAGAAAGAATCCTCTTAATTTAATTTCTAGGGTTTCAATACTAGTCACTGGCTTGGTTCTATCTCAGTCTTCAGCCTCTCTGCACCAACTGGCAAACAGGATTACAGTAATTGCATTGTAGCTTTTGGTAACTTTGTGGATGTCCCCTAAACTCTTTCTCCCTGGTGCTCTTTAAGGTAAATTAAGGTGGACTACACTTGAAAAGGATTTTAGCACAGCACTTGGTATTAAATATTTTGTTCGTTTCTTTCTTTATTAGATTTATGTCTCTTTTGTGCACTAGCTCAAGGCAATATACATAACATTATCTCCTTTTTTTCACCTATATCAGGGATGTCAAACTCAAGGTCCACAGGTTGGATCTGGCCCACAGTGTGCTTAGATCTGGCCTGTGGGACCACCTTAGAAACAGTAAAGGACCGGCCTGTGGTGCCTCTGCCAGCGAAAATGGAGCTCGGGAGGGCCACACGCGACCCTTGCAGGAGTCCGTCCCAGGCAAAAACAGAGCTCGGGAGTCTGTTTTCGCTAGCAAAGTGCTTGGGTCACCACAAGCTGGCCACACCCACCCTGGCTATGCCAAACACAACCCTGATGTGGGCTTCAATGAAATCGAGTTTGACACCGCTGACCTACATCAACCCTCCCAGATAGGTTGTTGATTGGTGCAGAAGCACTATGAGCTTCTGTAGTGAAGGGGGACTTGAATTTAGGTCTCCCCACTCCTTTAACTACTACACCCCACTGGCTGTTGTCTGTTCCAATTTTATGTTCTCAGCACCAGGCAGCATCTTATCCTGACACCAAACGCGCACAATGTTTGCAATAAACTTCATGCGTTTGTGATATCATATGAAGCACATTCAATTTCGGCACAGGGACATCTTGTTTTTCTTGTGCTGTAGCATATGCTACAATTTTCCCAAAGCTGCTGCAGATTTTCAGACAGTGGAAAGATATTTCACTGAATTATAAAGCAGGCAGATTTTAAATAATATAAATATCATTTGCATAATTCATGCTGTTGCAGCTATTACTTTTTTTTTCCTGCCCCAGTTCTATGTGAATGTTCCATGTTGTTTGGTCTATCAAGAAAAAACTAGTGGAATTACTCTTTTGAATAGGGAATTTTGAGCATTCTAAAAAGGAATCTGGGTCCAAGTTAGTTTAGAAACACAATTTTAAATATATGTGACTAGGCTTAAGTTCAATTTCACATTTCCAATTGTAATTAACAATGTTATGAGTTAGAAAGTGAAATACAGATTTTTTTTTCCTAAAGGCTTATCCACACATCCTTGTTATTTATTCGTTTGTTTGTTTCCCATCTTTATTATTTCATAACTCAAGGCAGCGAACATATCCAACACACTTTCCTCCTATTTTCCCCTCAACAACATCCCTATGAGGTGAGGTGAGCTGAGAGAGAGCAACTGGCCCATGATCATCTAGACAGCTTTCATGGCTGAGGCAGGAGTTGAACTCATGGTCTCTTGCTTTCTACCTAGTATTTTAACCATTAGACTAAACTGGTTTTCTTAGATGAGATGGACAGAATAAAAATCCGATTAATTAATTAGCGGATGTAGGCCAGAGATGCTTTGCTAACTGTTGTTTAATGACTTGGGCTGATGTGCTGCCTCCATCTCATTCCTCAACCAGAGTTGGAGGCCATCTAAGTTCGTATGTTTTGGCCTATTTCCATCTTCTCCAAATACAAACTTTGCCATTTCACATGATTTTGATAGCTCAGATGTGACTGTGGTGATGACAGCATGGTCAGCAGTCCAACTCCTATTGGCTGCTTTCAGCTGTTTCAAGCATATAGCCATCCAATCAGTCACTGGACATCACCCTTCATGGCCTTATTCACGTTTGCTTTTAGAACAACACGGAACTGTTGTTCACACTTCTCATATTAAATTTGTTCTCACCCCACTCCAAACTCAGGGCTTCTTTGTAACATTCTGGTATTCCACAAAATCAGCTTTATATGAGAAAACAAAGATATCCAGGTATATGCATAAACTGAGATATTACCATGTTTTCCCGAAAATAAGACCCAACCCGAAAATAAGCCTTAGCGTGATTTTTCAGGATGATCGTAATATAAGCCCTACCCCAAAAATAAGCCCAGTTAAGATCATCAGCCAAACGAATGCATCTAGTACCCTATTTATATTCATGTTTATATAAAGAGGTTTTTTTAAAAATGTAGCTTCCATTGTGCCTTGCAAATCATTTCTATTTCTGTTGCATTAAGTATCGATCACAGGAATGCCCTATTTTACTTAAAAGCTGACATCAAACAAGCCGGATTGTTCGTAAAAAAAAAAAAAGACTTGCATTTTAATTACTAGCATCTGTTCCATAAACAAGGTTTGGTATTCGTTAGTGCACAGTTATTAGATCAATAACATGGATCCTGGTAATTTCTGGGGAAAGAAATTATACAAAATGGATAGCTGAGCACGTGATAGAGAACCGAAAATCCTCCACTTCCTGTTTATCTTATCTGAACGAGATTTATTTAATATATTATCCCCTATAAACAGATAAGGAATTTGCCCATTTCCCTGAGAGGAGAGGAAATCTGTTCTGGATGAGATTTAGGCAGCCGTGAAACAGAAAAGGCACGAATTATTTTGTGGTCCAAGGAGGGCTGCATCGTATCCAAAGCCATTTTAGGAGGAAATTTGGATTTCAGTGGACTCTAAGGGCTATGCAAACTAATAATGCCAGTAAAAAGAATAATCAGCATAGGAATCAAATTTTAGGTTGCTTGCCCTGAGGAGAAGCAAAACCTTGCCAAGTCCTCCACCTGCATAAATAGTACGCTTTGTATTTTTAATGAAGCAGACGAGGTGTTTCATTGCATCCCAGACCTTCTGTGATCTGATTCCGTTGAATTAAAATATAGCTTCCTTCACTGCAGTTGAAGAATGGTTTCAGCTGGGGAGACTATTCAGCAAAATCTCAGTGTAGTGCAGAACGGTCTCTGGAAATCACTGAGAAAAGATACAAGAAATCTTACATTAAACCAAATTACATTGGCTATTTCTTTTAGCAGCTCTTGAAGGTCTTGTGCTGAAGTTTTTTTCACAGTTCTATTTACCCTAGATCAGGGGTCTCCAAAGTCGGCAATTTTAAGCTGGCCTGGGGGATTTTGGGAGTTGAAGTCCACAAGTCTTAAAGTTGCCACGTTTGGAGACCCCTGCCTAGTTGCTTAGCTGTGGATGTTGGAAATACAGAAAGATCTATATAGGAACTTTGACATGCAAAACCACATGCCCCATCTCTGCCATGTATTCATATGGAGCCATTATACACAAAGAATAAGCCATGATACAGATATTTTAAAGAGACTGTGAAAACTTAAGCCTTAGGAAGAGGAAGACAACTGAAGTACAGAGCCTGCCTACTTAGTGAAATTTAGTTTAGCAGCTATCACAAGAGCTCAGGGTCTTATTTCAGTCATTCTTGGCCCCGGGATATTCTTCCTCATGGGAACCTCCTAGGCTGCATTTCCTAGTTGCTGTGGATGTTGCTTCAGCCTGTGCTGCTAGAGTCTTTTGCGATGAAAATGAAATTGTGCTCTTACAATCCTGTGTTTGCGTTGTGTTGAAAAATTCAGTGCACGTATTCCATATTTGCAAATGCAGCCTTGAGTTGAGATCCATAATTGCCAAGCAATTACAATTACCCTACTTATTGGGTTCAGCTACTCTCATTATGTATTTATTTACAGAGAGCTATACAAACATTTCTATACTTCGCCACTTCGTTTAACTCAAAAGGGACAAAACCACGAAACTGCGTAACAATTCCAAAGTAATATATTATAAAAACAGGCCCAAAGATCCATCATTGTCACCAAAAGCCTTTTGAAGTCTTCATGGTCTTGGAAAGGCAAGCAAGGTGGGAGTTTCATGTCCTTTGTAGGCAAAATATTTCATAATGTGGGGGTCACACTGGTAAAGTCCTTCCACTCCTTTTATCTCGTGTACTATTTTTGAGTCATTTTGAAAGGCAACCTCATACGAAGTGCAATATCAAAGTTTAGATGTGCAATGAAGAGGATATGAGCCACTCCACACCATTGTGGTCAAGAAGGTCCAACAAATGATTGAAATGAACTGAAATTGTACACTTTCAAATCAGAAGGCCATGCTGTTCACTACCCAGGACATGAAAAACAAAGAAGAAATGGCATTATCTTCATACACAAGAAAAATAAGCAAAGTATTCCAGATAAGATACAGCAAAGTATCCAGAGCAATAACAAATGAATAACATGGATTAAACTTTACAGATAACCTCTGTTTGCGTTTAATATCCATGTTTCTGCTCCAGTCAGTTCTTCTGCAGAAGAAAAGGAGGTTGATGAATGTTATGGTCACTTTTAACCTAAAATCAATAGAATATGAAAGTAAAATGGGCTCCTTTAGTTGCGAGAATGCTAAAGATGGAAATAGTAAAAAGGAGAACCTATTTGGATTGACCTTACAAACCAAAATGAAGCAGAAGACTTATTGATTTCTGCTAATCCAATGATTTCTAACACATTCTTCAACAACGAGAGAGAGAGAGGGGGGAGGACAGATCTTCAGACTGAGTGCTCAGAAATCAAATTTATTATTGGTAGAAAGAGGTAGAAGAAGTCAATTCTAACAAGCAAGGATGTGGCCAGAAAAACTGACTATAGATTTGTTCACAGACTGTTCGTGTTCAAGTTGGAAGTCAGGCTAAAGTGGGAAAAAGGAAGGCAAGCAGCTTCTATAACGTGATCTTGAGTACATAGCTATCATTTTCAATGAGAATATCAGGAATTGCTTTGAAGCAAGTCTGGAATCACTTGATAGGAAATCAGAGGAACTACGGAACGAAATCAAAGAAGGTGTTAGGGTGAATATGAAAAGAGGCTGAAAACATTGGTGTTGGAGAAAATGCTTAAGGAAACAAGCAAATGGATCATGGAGCAAATAAATCCAGAGTTCTCATTGGAGGCCCAAGAGAGCAGGCTGGAATTGCATAGTTTGAATATATCATATAAAGACCCAGATCCCTTGAAAAGTCCATGAAACTTTTCTGCGAGGAAAGAGAAGAGGATGACAGCAGCAAAGTGATTGGGTTTTTGATAACAGCAGCGATGTGCAGACATTCAGAAGCAGCTTGTGGAGAAAGTTTTGTAGCTTTGCATGCCTCTCATCCTTAGAATATCCATAACCTTTTATTGGATATCTATTATTTTAATATATTTGGACCTACCTGTGTTTCCCCGAAAATAAGACCCCGTCTTATATTTTTTTGAACCCTGAAATAAGTGCTTAGCCTTATTGTCATGCACTCAAAAGCCCAATTGGGCTTATTATCAGGGGATGTCTTATTTTGGGGGAAACAGGGTATTTATTATTTTAATGGATATGAGCCTACCATTTATTATGTTATAGTCAAGCATATAGTTTCCTTTCCGGATATAATTGCCTTACCATTCTTTCATATGGACTCCTGTAATAATCCCAGTTAAATTGATTCATTCTCATATATTTACTCATAGTAAAGATTATGGAGTTACAGGTTGTCCTCGATTTTACAGCCATTCGTTAAGTGACCACTCAAAGTTACAGCGACATTGAAAAAAGTGACTTATTAACAACTTCAGTGATTCCCTTAACAACTGTGGCATCAAGGACACAAAAGGGGACACAACTCACATAACAACTACCTTGCCTGACAACAGAAATTTTGGGCTTGATTGTGATCATAAGTCAAGGACTACCTGTATTTTTATGTGGAGAAGTTGCATTTCCTGAAATGCCCTTTTCTCTCATTTTAATCAGCATAAAGTAATGTGTGGGAACAACCTAAAACCACTTGTAGTTTTTTTTTGCCAATAATATGTTAAAAGTTTTGACCTTGGGAGCTCAACTTCTCGTTCACAATTTGGCCGTTTCATAACTTTCGGGACACGACCTGTTTCTACCTGGATAAAACTCTATTTTTAGTGATAACATTTTCAAGCTTTTCTGAACTAGCTCCTGTTGTAAATCAATTTTTAAAAAATCAATTCGTATTTAATTACATCAATATTTTTAGGGTCACTTCACTCAGTCTTCGGCTGCAAGTTACATTTACCTGGTAATTTCACTGTTATTACTTATAGGGGAATGAAGTTTCTGCTCTCAGTACGAAATACTGATTCCTTGTATTTGAGATGATTGCATTTCAAATAATTTTGAAGCCTGCTCCCTTTCCTAGCTTGAAGTTTGAGGGGCAAATTGAATGTTACCTACATTCTTAAAGCGTATATGAGCTCTTAATCTCAGTTGAAACCATAAAATGGAGAAAGTAGAATTTTCACCTTATTCCCTTATTTATTCTACATCAACCTGTGTCTCTAGTAAATAGCTCTGTGTGTGATATTTTGCATGAAAATAACCAATGCCGAGAGAGTTGAATTTACGTTTTCCTGCATTGTGATGCGAATTGGGTTCCACACGCAGCAAATATTTTCTTAAAATAGGTATTAAAGCAGTGCTTTTTTCAAACTTGGCAACTTTCTAAATACTTAGACTTCAATTCCTAAGAAATTCTGGAACTTTGAATTCCACACATTTAGAAAGTTGCCAAGTATGAAAAACACTGCTGAAGTATTAAATGTTGTGAGATTCTTAACCTGCTGACTGTTTTCTTCTGGACATTTTTACATGCATATTAATTGAGAGTCACCTTGCTCTAATAAATTGCCCATCCTGAATAATGGTGTATGGGTGCTTAGAACTTGGCACAAATAGAGCTTGCCACAGCAAAGCAATTTAAAGGCTCTGCAATCTTTGCTGGACACCTACTTATTTACAATTAAGATAACTTTGCTCAAGCTTGGGGAAAGCTTTAAATGCTGTGTCAGAGGATAACTACAGTTTGTTTTAAACTGGGATCGCAGCAGAGGAAGGGCGGTTTTTAAAACCCTACTCAAACGCCACACAGCGTTCCTGAGTTCTTCCCCAATTGCCTCCCATTTTTAGGAACTCAGCTGTGTAATTCAGCAGTGGGTTTCAGAAATGCTTACCACCGGTTCGCCCTGCATGCGCACGCTCACTTCACGTGTGTGCCTTCTGCACACGCGCCCGGCCTTCCACACATGCACTTTGCTCACACGTACCCCTTCTACGCATGCGGCCAGCCTCGAAAACATGGCTAAATAAGATGACATTATGTCCTGGCAGGTGGGCAGTTGCCGCTACCGGTTCACCCAAACCAGTATGAACCGGAAGAACATTACCTTTGGTGTGATTGCTAATCTTACTAGCATCAGGTGCCATAAGAATAAAAACTATCCCATATTTACCATATGGTACCTTTTATGTATGTAATAAAGCAATGATAGTAAAGTCTCTCGATACTAAAATGTGCGTAGATGGGAGAAAAGCAGATTTACTTCTGCTTTCTGGCCTTATTGGTGCTCTCTAAGCTTGGTTGTTTTCTTGCAGATGTTTCTTTAGGTAATGAGTGAACAAATTACCCCATTGAAACACATGCAAGAAAACAACCAAGCTCAGAGAGCACTAAAGACCCCACAGTTCAACCCTAAGCTACAAACGCTTTCTTTTTTCTGTTTTTGGCCTTAGTTTGGTAAACCAATTGCTTCTGGTCATATCTCGCCTGGATTACTGCAACGCTCGCCTGGATTACTGCAACGCTCTCTACATGGGGCTGCCCTTGGGATGCACTCGGAGGCTCCAGCTAGTCCAGAAT
>JANHFK010000623.1:77193-87232 GCA_036250565.1 Sibynophis collaris
CACAGATAGCATACTGTTCACCTGGCAGAAATCAAACCTTTTTTGTCAGAGAAGTTCACAGAAACAATGAAAATTGCCCACTGGGCAATGCAGTTCAGTAAGAGGGTTCTAGTTCACAAAACTCAAATCATATTAAATCTTCTATTGTTTCTATGAAAAATGTTTGTTGATATGGACTAATCATTTGAGGATGAAGAAGAGCTGGGAAAACACTGAATGCTGATGAGGGCAAGATAATAAGCAAGGAAGACCTGGCATTTCTAGCCAGAAATCTGTAGCCTCATTCAGTATCTTTATCAGGACTTTCCCAAACACACCCTAGTCCCATGATGGCGAACCTATGGCACGCATGCCACAGGTGGTACATGGAGCCATATCTGTGGGCACATGAGCTGTTGCCCTAGCTCAGCTCCAGTACACATGCGCATGCCAGCCAGCTTATTTTTGGATGGCCCCACCTATATTTCCATGCAGCCCATTTTGGATGCCAGGTAAGTACAGGGCTCATGCAGAGGCTCTGAGAGGCTGTTTTCAGCCTCCAGAGAGCCTCCGGAGGGTGTGGAGGCCATTTTCACCCTCCTAAGGCTCTGGAGCTTGAGAAGGGCAAAAAATGGGCCTATCAGGAAAGTTGTGAAATGGGCCATTTCTGACCTCTAGAGGCTTCAGGGAGACCTGCTAGGCCCAATAAGGGCCAGGGGGGTCGTACACACATGCATGGGGGAGCGCAGGGGCATTGCGCATGCATGCACAGGGATGGGGCAGCATGGGGGTGGCGCGTGCCCATGCGCAGGGAGGAGGGGCATTGAATTATGGGTGTGGATGGGTGTGCGCGTGCGCTTTTGACACCCGAGGGGAAAAAAAAGGTTTGCCATCAATGCCCTAGTCCACGAGAGCAAGGTAACTGATGAACTGAGAGTCAAAGGATGGTAATACACAGAAACCTGATACTGCTGTGAAAGCGATTCAGGCATCAGTGTCGTGCCCAAGTAGCCTGAAGTGAACCAAATCAATGCAGCTGTTGAAAGGCTTGAAGACCAAGGTATCAAATTGAAAGTTGGAGGTGATCAATTTCATACTGTGTTCTGATAACAAGCTGCCAGAACTCTTGCCCTGATTGATGCCAAACAGAACCGGGCAAATTTTTCTACATACCTTCTAATGATGTGTGATGAACTGTGTACCTCTGGTCCTGAGGAGCTAATTTAATGAGGATTGAAAAAGAAATGTGGTGTAGGTGGAATTTAGAAACCTTAAGGTTCTGGTATCAAGATGTCCTTCCCCAGCTTTTTCTATGAATAAGAAATTTCACAGGTTCTTTGCTTAAATTAAATCTGATTGCAAGTCACAGTTGGCATGTGACTCAGATCTGGAAAGGTGAAAGCCCGGGCCACCAGCCTGCTAAGAAACAATTCACTGCTCTTGGCTTTTGAACATTGAAAGCCTCCTATTAAAAAATCTATTTTATAAAGTCAGTTGGTCAGCCACTTGTAAAGATGAAACATTCTGAAGAAGGCTGCTCAATTAAATGATATCACAGTTGTAAGTGCCAATCTAAAGCAGTTTCTCAAACCAGCCTGGGAATTATTCTGGTAAAAAAAGACACAGCTTGAAGAATTGACTTCTTCTGATCAAAAAGATGTCCTAGAGACAATGCCACAGTTTTAGGTCACTCAAAGGGCTCTGTTACTGGTGAGCCTTTCATTATTTTCATAACCTTAGAATGTGTGAAAAGTTGCATTTCCTCACATCAGTTGTGATATTATCTAATAGTTTTTTCTGCTTTGCACATGGTGGCAAAGGGGCTTTTCATATTTGAAAAAGCTTAAAATCTTTTCAGATGGAAGCTTGAACAGCATCCATCCATTCCTTACACCCTTCAAACACAAAAACACCAATTGTCATTTAAACAACCTTGAGCATTTTAAACTGAAACCTTCTTATGAAATGGTATTCGAAGCTATTAAAATGCAAACAATTAAAATAGGTCTTGATGATAATCTGCTGCTTGGAACTTCTGAAGTGAAGGCGCTTTATTCAAGGTAATAGAAAAAGCAGTATCTAAGCTAATTATCTAACAAACCCAGTTTGCATCGAAGTCCTCACTCACAGTGCTGCCATACTTTTCATGCGAATGTCAAAACAGAAGATAAAAAGTTTACGTACACATATGGAGGCTATTTTAAAAACTGCATTCTGATGGGGAGCGAGGGCCCTTTTCTAAAATAATATATGGAGCCAGACTTTATGAAGGCATGCTTTTCACTACAACTTTAGAACTAGAAATGCACTTTGTTACCCTCCTGCTAATTTCAATGAATGCCTCATATCAGACACATTGAACAGAAAGCCTTTATCAACGCAGAAGAGACGTGAGAATGGTTCCAAAAATAAGTTGACCACAACTTCCATTGTTCTTGACTGAAATCCCTGAGGACAGTGACAGAGGTTACAATGGTCCAACCACACACTGGTTCACAAGGCTAATAACCACTAGGGAAAAAAATGGATGGGTTCTGGATGGTTTTACATTAATATGTTCTATTCAAGGACAAAAACATACACTGTTCAGGTTGAGAGCGGAAAAAGGCAGTTGAATATGCCTGGAATGGCATGCCGGAGACATTTTTCCCCACTTACTGAATTCCACTAGGGATATAAAAATCTGTCGGGTTTCTTTTACCCTGGAATACTGCAATTCACTGAAGTATCACAACATAGATAACACAAGCAGAGGAGTCAGCTGCCATCTGTCCTTCTCAGCTAGAAAAGTTTGTTTTCAAATACTGTATTCAATCTTGTGTGTTGAAAGCACAATGAGGGTAAATTGTATTTAAACAAAAACGTGTAATAGGAAAGAGAGGAGAAGAAGGGATAGAGTATGGATGGGGGATGGAAAAATGTGTGTCTGCAGGAATAGCATAAATTGTCTGTATTGGGGGGGGGGGGGATAATAGAAAAGAATTTGTCCAGTCTCCAAATATCCTCTTTTTAGAGAAGATGGTTGAGAACATGATTGAACTGCAGAGAATTTTGGAGGAAATGGATTATCTAGACCAGAGGTGTCAAACTTGATTTCATGGAGGTCCCCATCAGGGTTGTGTTTGACCTCGGGGGACCAGGGTAGGCATGGCCAGCTTGATGTCACTCATATCAGGGGCACCTGTGGTGAGAGCTCTGCCAGTGAAAAAGGGCTCCCAAGCCATGGCTTCCTGCAACCCTCTGCCAGTGAAAATGGAGCTCGGGAGGCCTGCCCGTAGCCCTCATGAGCTCCGTTTTTGGCTGTGACTGCATCCTGCAACTCTCTGCCAGCAAACATGGAGCTCAGGAGCTCCATTTTCACTGGCAGAGGTACTGCAGCTGGTCCTTTGCTGACCCCGCAGGCCAGATCTAAGCATGGTGGGCCAGATCCGGCCCCCAGGCCTTGAGTTTGACACCTCTAATCTAGACCTTTCAGTCAGGTTTCACACCAGGGCACAATATGGAGATAGCACTGATTTGTCTTGTCAATGGCCTTTCGTGGAATTAAAGTGGGGTTGTGAATCCATCTTGGTTCTCCTTGGTCTCTTGGCAGCTTTTGATCATAGCATTTTTCTGACCAATGATTTTGGTGATTGAGAGTGGAAGAATCCATGTAGCAATGATTCTGTGGTTGGTTCCAGTTGGTGTTCACAGGGGGAAAGAAGCTGAGCCTGCAACCCTTCACTTGTACAGTGCCTAAGATGTGCGGAGCTTGATGGTCTTACTCCTTCCATTTATAATCTACATGAAACCACTGGTGGAGGTCATTTATCAGTTCAAGTCCCAGTATTCTGATCAGTGGTGGGTTTCTACCAGTTCACTCCAGATCTTGCGAACAGGTAGTAGTGGTGGCAGGAGGCTCCGCCCACCAACCCGGACATCATCACGGATGCTCTGTGCATGTGCAGAAGCATTGCGAACCACTAGCAAAGGTAAGTGGAACCCACCACTGTTCTGATGATGTTCAGTCACATATCCTGATTCCCAACTGCCCAAAGCATGCTGTTAATACCTTGCCTCAGTATCTGTAAGCTATCAGAGATCGGGTGAAGATGAATAGACTCAAATCCATCCTGACAAGAACAAATGGTTCTGGGAACCTTCTACAGTGTCTGTAGTCTTGGATGAGTTAGCATTTCCCCATTGAAAACCAGTGCAGAGTTTTGAGGCCCTGCTCAAAAGCAATTGGCAGTAGTGGCTAAGAAGGCCTTTACACAGATTCATCTAGTGTCGTCAGGTCCTTGATGTTCTGTAAGCTTGGTAGGGAGGGGTTTTTTGCAGTCGTTTCATTATCAAACTATGTAACATCATCAGTGCATCTCGTGCACCAGTTGTGTCTGCTATTGGACCAAGAGTCCCTCTAGGTAGTCATATGTGTTTGGAGAGGACTATTACAATGTGGTCTCTATAAGCCTGACCTTGAAGAACAGTTGGAAGCTACTGAATGTGGCAGTGTAAGGCATACCGCAATGGGTGGGCATGCCTAATTATGCTGATATGACACCATTTTTCTAGAAGATGTATTGGTTGCCAGTTAGCTTCTGGGTACAATTAAAGATGCTGGTTACAACCTATAAAGCCTTTCATGTCATGGGATTTAATTATTGATGAAACACCTATCCTCTCTATGATTAGATAGATTAAACAATTCCATCGGTTGGGACTTAAGAAGTACACACTTTCTTTAATTTTGTTTTTACTGTTCTGTTATTTATTTCTTTTCATGCTGTAAGTCAGAAGAGTCTTAGCAAGTCAAGCAGTGTCTGAACATATAAACAATGCATTAATATTATTATTAAACATTAATATGACTATACACCTTTCTCCCAAATTCTACAATATGCATACTGTATATATAGAGAGAGATAGCCAAAGCTAGGTAGAAAGCTGACTGAGCAATCATTCTTTGTGCACCCAACAAGATCAGCATGTCATCTTGTTGTGTTCTTAAACTTTTCTGCTCTGAATTTCTCTGAATTTCTTTGAAAGCAAGTATCCACTTATTAAAATATGTCAGTAGGAAGAAGCCCTGAGGAGGGGCGGGGGGAAATCCCTTTCCACTCTCCTATGATGATGTTGCTGCTGTTAATTCCACAGATCTTCCTTTAAGCCATGACTGCAACAACTTATGATGCTGGTGCTGACCAACTTTTTTTTCTGGGACCAAAATCAATCTTCGGGGGGAAAATATGTTTGTGTGTGTGGGTAGATTGTGTTTACTGAGGCAGAAAGTTCATCCTTTCATCATCTCTCCTGCTGGAACTGCTCTATTACTGATGCAGAAAGGAAACACCCTAGATGAGGGGTATCAAACTCAAGGCCTGTGGGCTGGACCTGGCATGTGGAGTGCTTCGATCTGGCCCATGGGGCCTCCCTGGAAACAGCAAAGGTCTGGTCCACAGTGCCTCTGCCACCAAAAACAGAGCTTGGGAGCCCCACCCCCACCCAAGCTCCATTTTCGCAGGCAGAGGGTTGTAGGAGGATGTCGCAGCTGAAAATGGAGCTCGCGAGTCCATTTTCCCTGGCAGAGTGCTCTGGCCACAGGCGCCCCCAACACAAGTGACATCCACCCTGGCCACGCCCACCCTTGACCCTCAAGGTCAAACACAACCCTGATACACCCCTCAATGAAATCAAGTTTGACACCCCTGCCCTAGACTGTCACCTCTCCTTTCCATACTGTCTAGGACCATTTGATTTCAACAGCAACAAAAAATAATCATATGACCTTCCCACATTTGTGCTTTGGAGATTCACTCCACGTGCCAGCTATGATATGAAACATTGACTCTGAGAGGCTGACTTATTTTTTTATTTTTAAAGGAGAAGAGTCTACTGTTGCTTTTAGGAAGCCAACCAACTTTTGGAAGTCCAAGTAGAACTGGGCTGCAGTTCCCCAAATATGAATGAAGCTGTCTGGGGTTGCTTGGGATTTTGAAGTTTCCTTATTGCCTCACTCCTCCTGATTCAGGTGCATCCTACTAACTTGGCTGAAGCTTGCTCTGCTGACAATACATTCAACAGTGTTATCCATATCCCAGCCATTACATCGAGCAAGAAAAATGTCAGAACGTGCTGCAATTCTTGGGAGCATTGTAATAACATCCAGCTCCACCTTGAATGCTCTTCCAAAGAACACTCACATGACATGACTTAAAAGGAATTTTGCATATATTTTTCCTCCAGTCTGTTAAGGAACCCATTAATTTAAAAGTGTGTCTCAAAGCCCTGGGCGAGTCTCATAGGGCTCTCATACTCCCATCCCCCCAACCCCCCCCCCAAAAAAATATTGTATTTTTTGGGGGAAAACCCCCTTGAGATTGGATGTGCTGACAACTCAAAGGGACGTTTCTCTGTTTGCTTTAGAGTTTGACAATGATTATGTGCAAATGGATGCTTCTTTTAAGTGGCAATGTAGAAACATGTATATGCTTGCAGGATGAGGCATAGCTTAAATATATTTCATTTAGATAATGAGTGAGAGAGTTTCAGCATATAACAGAACTACAGTACTCATTTAACACCAAAGACCATTCAGACCAGCCTCCGTGTCACCGAACACAAACAGAATTAATAAAAGACAATGTTTGTAAATCAGGGTTGAACGGTGGGGTCCCTGATGCGCCCTCTAACCTTGGTTGTTTTCTTGCAGAAGTCTAATTACCCAATTAGGTAACATCATCAGTGCTAACACAGAGACAACTGTGTCACAGAGGGCATCACAAATACAATGGTTGCTAAGCAGATATACAGTAGAAAGCAGCAAGCTATTCGCAGGTCCACTGCACCTTCCTTACAGGTTCAAATATCATGTGTGAAGCAGACCAAGAATTCACATTGAAATCACTAAATAAGATTTTAGATTCCACATTTGTCCTCCATGATCAAAATCATTACTGACATATACAGAGTCATTTTCCCAGAAAAGAAAAGAAAAAAACCCAGCCCAGATTTGCCAGCAAAAGTCAGCCAAAAGCAAAGATGATCCATATCTTTCTTTATGAATAAAAAGATCCAGTTCATTTCTTTATTGCAGGTTGATACAATGTCATTGAACAAAACATGGTTTGTTTGTTTGTTTTGTCTCTTGAAATTCTGGTTTTGGTGCATCATGATTAGCACGATTCACAGCTGAATTGCTTGAGAGGGCATTAATATCTATTTAAATGTAGGTCACCTATCTCTTGCCATTTGTCCGCACGGTGGGGTGGATCACAGTCATGAACTGGGAGTGAGCCACTTTTCAAATGGGAGATGCTATCTAGGAACTTTGCACAATACATGAAAACAAACGTCTTTGCAAAACGAACTAAACAATTAACTAATTTACTGAGATGTTGTGAAATCTCAACGTCTTAGCATGGGTTTAGCAATCTTAGTATGGCATTCCATGAGATCTCATAAGATTAAGTGATCTTCTGATATCTCATCTATCAACAACTTTAATTTATTTTTTAATTTGCTTTGGGGAATAGTTTTTAAGGGCTTCAGAGGCACCATGGGTAGCGCATTGCTGTCAATCAGTAGTGAGTTCCTACTGGTTTTCTCCGGTTCTTAGAACGGCAGCAGGAGGCTCCGCCCACCCGCCTGGACATCATCACCGATGCTCTGTGCATGCACAGAAGCACTGTGCGTGAGCAAAGCGGGTGCACGCACGTTCCCATTGCGAACCAGTAATGAAGGTAAGTAGAACCCACCCTTGATGTCAATGTGTTCAATTTACTAATGCTATGTAAATTTTGAAAGAGCTGGACCATCAGCACACACAGGCATACACACAGACAAATCTAGAAACACAGAAATATTTTTATGCTCACCATGAGTCTGCTATCCAGAGAGAATCTCTTCCCAAATTCCTTTTTTACTAGTTGCTTCTTTTTATCCATAATGTTCTTTGTTGGAAATGCCATGTATTTGCAATTTTCACTGGGAAGAAAATAAAAACACATTTATTTTATAGAAAAAATAAACTTATCAAAATAATATTAAACTTCTCTGTGTCTGTGTATCTATCTCCCTACTTGAAGTAAGTCTGCATATTTCTGTCAGCTCTGGAAGCCATATTAAACTGGAAGTTCCTTTCGCTGCCACCTACACAATTATATTTCTTTCTGTAGGGGTTTTATTCACATGGGAATTTGTGGGGAGTAGAGAATTGCTTAGAGATAGTAGATGTCTCTCCAGCCGGTCAAGGCCGTGGCATGGATGCCTGTGTAAGAGGCCGGTGAGGAGATGAGTTGAGCTGAAATGGATGTTGATTGGTTTAGGTGACCGGTGGATGGAACAGGGGGCTTGGATTTGTGGGTTTGTATTACTGGAGAAAACTTCGAAGATTTAGATTCGGGTTTTCCCAGATGTGCCAGTATCTCTCCTTAAATAAAATGGAATTTTGAAGAATAATAGTTGTGGATTCCATTTCTATGGAGGGGGGTTTCTGGAATGCTGACAATTTCACTCTTCTTAGACATCTTGATATATATTTATATATGTGAAATCCAGCAGGTTCTGACAGGTTCTAGAGAACTGGTAGCAGAAATTTTGAGTACTTTGGAGAACCGGCAAATACCGCCTCTGGCTGGCCCCAGGAGTGGGGTGGGAATGGAGATTTTGCAATATCCTTCTCCTAGAGTGGGGAGGGAATGGGGATTTTGCAGTATCCTTCCCCTGCCACACCCACCAAGCCACCAAGCCACACCACGCTCACCAAGCCACGCCCACAGAACCGGTAATTTAAAAAATTGGATTTCACCACTGCCGTATACCATAGTGAAGGTTCTCAGTTCTAAGTGGTTACTTGTCTGGTAGTGATTAGGCAAAATGAAATCCCTCTCCTTCTCTACTAGAGAAGGAACATCTCAGAACATCCAGAAGCAGTTGGCATCTTCTGCAGGCCACCTGCTCGAGCTTATTTGCTTAAGAGCTCCACCATCACAAATAGTGCAACTGCAGAAAATCAAAATCATGGACAGATGCACGTGAACTTTAATGAGCAGATGCTTTAATTAGCAATTCATTAAGTTTCAGTGAACAATGACAAGGACTTCAGGCAAGTTGGTAGTCACTGAGTTATCGAATAAAATTCCTCATACAAGTCAAGTCAGGCATTGGAGGCTTCTAACATTGTTTCATACTCTCTTCAATCTTACTATTGAATGTGGCTTTGAACCTGAGGCTCCTTGCTTATGGAAGCTACTCTAGGATTTTCTTGAGTCCCTTTTCTGATATTACAGGAGAGCATATACAGTGAGTTACAATTCACCTTGCAGAAAAAAGTTCACTAATGGTTTCTTACTTTTCGTAAATCTAGTTATAACAGGGAATATATTGTTTGTTTGCATTAATTTGTTTATTTGCAATACTTATGATAATATACTTCAATCCTAGAGAGCTAGCAATACATAAAATTAAAAAAGGATGTAAGCATAAAATCCCAAACTTAAAGGTAGACCTGAGTGCCCCGCTCAGGACATCTATGAGTCAAGACTTGCTGGAATAATATAAACTTACAGAATATTAGCAACATTGGACAATATGTGCACCTTTGAGGGAAAGCGTGCTGCTACAGAGGTGAATCTCATTTAGCTTAGTGTTTTTCAACCTCAGCAACTTTAAGTTGTTGTGGACTGGAGACTTGCTGGCTGGAGAATTCTGGAAGTTGACATCTACACACCTTAAAGTTGCTGTGGTTGGAAAAACACTAATCTAACCTGTGTTTTGTAAATCTCATTAGGGGTAAATCACAACAGGATTTTTTTAGATGATAAGACCAGATTCAACCCAGACTAGCCATTCTGTGATATATTACATGTGCAAGAAAAGGTCCCCATCATGGAATTTATAAAATGCAGTGTTGTATGCCGCAGGGATACATGGAAGAATTTTTATATTAAAGATGCAGAGTCTAAAGTACTGTAAAATATACTAGAGGGAGCACTTATCAAAGGCAGCAATAGAAAACTAGATTCTCTTTTCCCTTGATCTCCGCCAGTTCTTCTTTTTTCAGCAACTGATGGGTATGGCT
>JANHFK010000623.1:126380-138618 GCA_036250565.1 Sibynophis collaris
AGGAAGGAAGGAAGGAAGGAAGGAAGGAAGGAGAAGTGGGGGGAGAGAGAGAACCATGCCCATTAGAGAATTGGTTGCCATAGCAGGTCTTTATTAAATTATTCATATTCATAAACAAATTAATCAGGCTTGATACTAAGAGAAATAAATATTTATAGAATCATTAAAATGCGCGTTTCCATACTGTGCACTAGTAAATGCAAATGTCTCACGGGATTGAAGACTCAATAAACAATAGAAAGCACACCATTATATAAAGCACAATCTGTCACTTACATATTGAAATAACTGGTATAAATGCATACATTTCTACCCAGATTCCACTAGAGAGTACTAAAAAAGACAAATATAATTTCTGGTGCACTGATCCTATTGCACAGTCTCATTTCAGGGGTTTCAATGTCCTTGCAGGTCACCAATTGAAGAAATGCCTGATGATTTGCTGTTCTGTAGATCTGCAAATCACCTAAATGCTGATATTCTTGTCTGACATTCTTCTGATATGCCTCAACAGATCACAGAATAACTAGTCAAGTGATATATCATTAATAATGCTTTCCATAGGCTAGCAAACATTAATTTGAGGGGAATAAAAAAACCTGAACTTTTTATTATACAAATATCCTTTTTTCTGTAGTCACTGAATGTAATCTTACCTAAAGTGTGGGTGTGGGTGTACGTATGTGTGTGTGTATCTCTCTCTCTCACACACACACACACATACACACACACACACACCTTTCTAAGATACCTTGTACATTTAATCATTTGAAGATTGTTATAAAGGCAGCTTATTATTAATCATGAGGCTAAAGTAAAAAAGAAGTTACTTGCCCATTTTTTTTCATTAATATAGCCAACTTCTCTCCATAAGCTAAATACACATTTTTTTTAATGGCAATCACAAGACTTATAATGATCTAAAAGGCCTGGTCATTCTCCCTGTTTCCCAAAATCTTCTCTGGGGTTTGAAGGAACACAGACGTGGCCATGGATATGCAGAAATAGGATGAGCTTTTACCAAATATCAGAGCAACCATAGTGGACAAGACATTAATTGTTCATTAGCTGTTGTTTTTCTCTTGCAATCCAACAATACTTAATGCTATATGCATATATAGCAATACCAGTCTAGCTGGTAGTTCAGAAAGTAAAATAATCAAAAGAATGGCCTCTATTCTGGGGAGTTTAAAATAGCAAAGGATACAAAGCAAATGGAAGGAGGATCTAAAAAGGCAACACGGAACAAACATGAGCAAACACAGCTAATGGGGCAGGATGAATGTGAAAAGAGAAATTAAACTACTTGGAGTGATAAATCAGTCTAGGAAAAAATGGTTACTTTATGATAATGATTCCAAATTTGGGGTTTTGTGAACAAGCCAATCTTACTTAAGTTCAATATTTTCACAAAATATTTGTAAATTCCAACTGAAGCATAATTCTCTAATTACAATAATGCCTAAAGATTAGATGTTATTATTTTACCAATATCCTAGATCAAGGATTCCCAATCTTAGCAACTTAAAGACATGCAGACTTAAACTCCCAGGATTCCAAACATGCTGGCTGGGGAATTCTGGGAGTTGAAGTCCATGCATCTTAAAGTTGCCACAATTGGGATGCCTTGGTCCTAGATGTCAATGAATGAAGGACCTAGTATTAAAAATGGTTGCTAGAGAAGCTTATAATCAAACAACACAGGAAAGATATTGCACTTTAGGATTAAAGTCATTGCTTTGCAAACCATAGTGAAAAAGAAACAATTATTCCCTTTATTTCTAAAACCCAGACAGTAGTATTTATTCAGAGATGGTCCTTTAAGTGTTGCTGGATGTCAGCTTCCATAAGCTGACCAGGTGGAAGACTGGGAGAAGACTGCACAGGTGATACTATCCTTGATTTACTATGAAAGCCTCTATTCATTTAAACACCTGGAGAGAGAGAAAATTTATTTCCAAATTGATAGACACGCTTTATGTAAGGCCAGGATGGAGTGAGAAATCCTAACAGAAGTGCATGGTTTTATCAAAGTTCTCCAATCATGGAGGTTTGGATGGAGACCATTGAAATAAAGATAGTTCCGGAGTTCAGTTGCTCTTTTTTCAATCTTTCTCCTGGAATGTTTTGGTGGTACCTGGAGAATGAGAAAGGTGGTTTCAGGGGGTGTTTGCCTAGAAATTACTGGATGTTCAAGTCCACCTGCCTTTGCTACTAGAGCCAATGTTCTACCACGTTTTTTGTGAATTGGATAGCAACAAAATACAAGTCATAAACTGGAATCTAGCAGGGAAGGTTATGTTCCACAAATCCTAATATGTTTACCTGCCCATAAAGCCATCATAAACATAGGCAACTGGGTCGCTATAAGCAGAAAAGTATTTGAATCATATGAAAATTTCTTGAGATTACGAGATCTGCTTTAGAAATGTTCTTGTTTTTATGTCTATGGAGATTCTCAATGCCCCAGGTCATGGTTGTCTTAAAGGTTTTCTGTTCTCTCTCTCTCTCTTTCTCTCTCTCAAAAGGCAACTGGTCTTTCTAGGTTTTTTTCCTTTGAAGATGTTTGGTTCTCGTCCAAGAAGCTGCCAGATGAAAGCAAAGAATATAAATCTTTCCATTCCCACCAGTTAATTAGAATTGAAGAAGCTTCTTGGATGACAAGAGAAACATTTTAAAAAGAAAAAAATACAGAAAGTCCTGTTGTTTTTTGAGGGGGGGCAGGGGAAGCACCTTTGGGATGTCCTTGCTTTTAGGTAACTTTGTAAATCAAGGTAATCTAAAAATCTTCATTACAGACCACCCTGATATTTAAACAACTGTTTTATCAAGCTAGCAGGTCCATTCTTAACCATTTCCTGTCTTCTGGTCTTGCTTTTCCATGTACCGACTCTCATTTCAACTTCTAGAATATTATCTCTGCTGACCGAATGTCTCACAAGAAACTAGTTTTTCTGGTAATAACTTCTCAGCTGAGTTTCATGGCTGTTTTCACAGGTTTGCTCTATGAATTGTGTGTTGCAAAAGCTTTGCTTGTTATTGCTTGGTGCTTTGCAAGCCTGAAACAAGAGAATGTGGGAAATGCCTTAACATGCTTTTCATGCATCACAATTTCCTATAAAAAACTTCTTTCTTTTTTTTTGTGGAACATCATCTTTACGCCACATGTTACTTTCATAATGTATATATTAAGATTCCCCACCACCAAATATCTTCATATGAAACTTGATGGGCTAATTCCATTCAAAATGTTTTTATTTATTTATTAAATTTGTTTGCCGCCCATCTCACTTCACTGTGACTCTGGGCAGCTTACAATGTTAAAAGTGGTACCTTGGTACTCAACTGCTTTGAAACTCATCAAATTTTGACATGAAAATTTTGTCCTGATACTCATTGTTGGTTTGGTACTCAATGCATAGGCTAAAACTTGTCAATGTTGGCTGCCTTGTTGACTGCCATACATTATTCCATATGGGATAATATTTATTTAGTACTCACCATTTTTGATACTCATCACACCTCCTGGAACCAATTAGCAGTGAGTACTGAGGTACCACTGTAACGCACTACATCAACATGTATACAGTAAGAGTAAAACACTATAAAAATATAAGTACACATTCAGCTTCATCCACAAATCTGGTCTAATTTTACCCAAAAATATATTTATATAGCTATTCAATAGCAATTTGGTTATTTATATAGGTATCATATATAGCTATTTTATTTTAATTTAGGACTATAATCAAGAGATTAGCAGGCCTGCTTTTCTGTCCAAGTTCAGAATATTTTCCAAATTGGGAGGCTGAATCAAAACTGGATGTGCTCTTAGTCTAAACCACGATTGGTTTAGACTAAGAAGAAATTATTAGTGCCAAAGTGACTAGCAATCTTAGTAATAATCCTAGATATACAAGAGTCAGATACAAGAGTTCTTAAAAATCAGTAGATATATGCCAAACACCAATAATCTCATATTTCTTAATTCCTGGCAACCTTTGTATCTTCGTCCCTATAGTCCAATAACTGGATCTGCCAACATATTTCCTCTTTAAGGCATTTCTGATTTAACTTCTTATAAATTTTCTATACATTGACATACTAAGTTTATCTTCCTCTTAAGACAAATATTTGCACTGAAGTAGCCCCAAAGTATTCAGCTAAGTCATTTGGGACAGTATATAAACTTTATGAAAGTTTAGATGGAAACGAGCATCTAAATTGTTTTTTAAAATGTTGTTATGTTTTAGGAATGCATTTCTGGCAAAGAAAACAAAAACTTGCACAGAGTGTCTTTTTATAGCCTAGTTTATGCAATAAATGGTTGTATTGATGTAGTTCTAATTGTAACCATTTTCCCTGCATGAGAATGAGAGTGACATCAGTTTTCACATCATAGGAAAACAGCTTTGTGGTGGTGGTTGAAAGCATTTCTGTTCATCTCACCCTAGCAAGTTTTTGCTGCTGAAACAAACTTTTCCTTTGATTATTGTTTCCCAAATTTGATAGGTAGCCAATTTATTGTTGTAGTGGAGGCTTTTGTAATGGCATGTTTTAGATTCCTTTAAACATTTCATTATTCCAAATGGTATTTTCAAAAATGGCATTTTTGGAACAATATGGAATTGCTGTTTCCTTTATAGAAAACTTACTGTCCTGCTGAAATTTCTTTTCCTGCGTGCATTTTGACTGATATGCTGTTGAAGAATTCAGTTAAAATTGTCAGCTTGCAAAAGACCACATAAGGGTGACTTTACTCTTCCAGTAAAAGTACTATCAATTCTCATGTCATAGGTGAAAGTAATAGTAATTTTACTTGATCATTCTCAGGCATAATAAAATTCATATCACAATGTAAATAGTGATGCAACTAGAAACGATAAATAATATTCAGATAGATGATAGTGAGATAGAGATGATAGAGATAGAGATGATAGAAAGAGAGAGAGAAATACGTAGAAAATCTGAGAGAAAGAGAATATAAAGATGAGTAAATAATCACAAAATTTCCCAGCTCAATAAAATATAATATAGATTTTTTTCATATTCACCAACATGTTGGCACAGAATTAAGTTACTGCCTGAGGAAAGACTCTCTTTAGGAACACCCCATTTTTAGAGTCAAGCAGCAAGGAAAACCTGAAGCCAAATCAGCCCCTTTGTCTTTCCAGGCGACTATACAAAACCAAAAGAAATATTAGAAGTTGTGTGGCATTTTTAAAGCAATTTTTCCCTAAGCCAAAACCAAAAAATACATCTAAATAATGAGTGAGAGCTGACTGAGTCTGAGGTAGAATTTGTCACTGATTAATCCATCAGTTATAATCAGCTGTCTCTCTTTCAAGGGGAGTTGGGTGACATGTAAACTTAATAAATTTCATATATTATTGTTGGCGACATACAACAACTGAGAATAAGTCTTAACATTTGTTGATAAGAAAGGCAAAAATGTCTGCAGAGTGGGCACTGAAATGCCTGGAGATAGCAGAACAGAAGAAAAAGAACTGGAGAAAAATCACAAAATTCAGAGGCCTGCAAATAGAAGTAGAACAACCATGCAAAAGAAAGCCAAGATAAAACCAATAGTAATAGGGGCCTTGGGTGCAATTCCAAAATATCTGGAGTACTACTTGAACACTATCAGAATTGGCAAAATCACCACCAGTCAATTGCAAAAGGCAGTCTTGCTTAGAACAGCTTCTATCTTGCAAAAACACCTTTAATACTATCAAACAACATCTGCTATCCCCTGTCCTTGGGAAAGACTCAATAGATGGATAAAAATCCAGCCTAAACATCTGGTTGACTATGCAATGAATCACAGTCACAAAATACAAAGACTTGCAAATAGAGGTAGAATGATTATAGGGGAAAAAAAGCAAAGATAGTGCCAATAGGCATCTTGGGTACAATCCCAATACATCTGGAAACCTCATGAACACCATTGGCATTGACAAAATCACCCATCAGTCAGTTGCAGAAGGCAATTTTACTTGGAACAGCTTACATCCTACAATGTTACCTTTAACATTGTCAAACAACATCTACCTATTTCAGGGCCTTGGGAAAGACTCAATGGGTGGATAAAAATGCCAGAGCTAGTCTAAACATCCAACTGTGTGACCAGCCATAGTAACAATAAATGAACTGTACTTGTTTTACTCATTTTCTCTGCAAGCTTGGCTTCTTCCTGGTCTATCAGATGTTTCTAATGGATTTCCATCACAGGAGAAAAGATTACCTATCATCAACATGATGCCAGAAGCAAGTGATTTTACAGAGTAGGCACATCCTATTACTGATTGAAGAAAAGAAGCCCCATATAATCTCAAGAAGGGCACTCAATAAATATGAAGAGTTCATATCAAATTAAGTAGTAGGGCTAGTTAGATACACTACCCTACATCACATATATCCGTAATTTATTTTTTCCACATTTTCTTGGGAAGGAAGAAATCCCACAGATTGTTTTACATATTTCTGCCTAATAGATACTATTTTAAACACAATTCACCCTTATATGCCTGGTTTTATATATTAGCACTGAACTGCAATCGATGGATGCTGGAAGATCTGCACATTATTGCTGTGCTGCCTATGATGGCATCCACAATGTTTACCCACCCTGTCATTCTTAAAGAATAATTTAGCAATAGAGGTAGATAGTTTTGCAAGAGTGATATGCAGTAAAATGGTTATCAGAATGGTGAAAGCTTCCTTGCTGTGCCATTCCTCTTGTAAAGTAGTTTGGAATGAACTAACTATCTTTTCCTGTACCATACTTTTATCCAGGGATTGTCTCTTTTATCATTTTTATCTTGATAGCTAGAGTCTGGTTTGCACAGCAGTATCTACCGTGCAATTGAAATTCCTTTGCTAAAGTCCCTATATAGGCCATCCAATGAAATGCTTTTTATAGATTCCTATCTAAATAAGGGGCAGATAATAGAATGCAGTATCTTCAAATGTGAGAACACACACACACGCACACACACACATACCTCTCTAGGGAACCAACAGTCCAATCATGGTAATCTGTTTTAGATGGAAGGAGAACATACAGATATACCATCGATGGAGAAGGAAAAACAACTATTTTGTACATTTATAGTCATAACAGCCCAGATCCCAGCATAAACTACTGTGTGATATGAATTCATCACTTTATCCATACACAATACAAGAAAATAAATGATACAAACTGTATCATTGTATTTTCAGCACAATTCAGAAAAGTCCCGTTAGGGAGATTCACTAATTTCATCATCACCTTCTTTATTTCAGCTAGTGAAGAATCTGATTAAGTAGCCCTAGGAACTTTAGCGAATGTATTTCAAGAATAATCTTCATTCATTGCAATCAATAAGAATCCAACGTAAAAGGAATGCTTTTAAGGAGTAATACCAATTATCATAATCCTAAACCAGAGGGCATTCTACTCCTTTCCTGTGGATTCCCCATTGAAAGACCTGGCAAATACTGGCTAGTAATATTTAGTAATTAAATAGAGGAATATGTACGTAAAGGGATTTTTAAATCATTGTTTGTTGAGCAAACCATGGGGGATTAGCTAATATAAATGAATTGATATATATTTGAGTGATTTTTGGAGACTATCTAATATTTGTGATGGGATGAAATCTACTTACCTTCGCTATCAGTTCGGGTGTGCTCCCACATACGTTCTATGAGCAAGTGGGTGGGCGGAGCCTTCCACCACCAGCGCTACTGGTTCGCCGAGCCAGATAGAACTGAGGGGATTTCACCGATGATTTGTGACCTTTCTCACTGTGACAATGTTTGGGAAACCTACTTCAAACTACAGGACAACTCCTGAAAATCAATACATACCACCAAATAGAAAAACGTGTAATGCTACCCTTATGGAAAAATATTACCATGCATAAAGGATTTGTCAGTCCCTTGGTTAATAAATATGCATCTGTTGCCAGCTATTATTTTCTTAATTTTCTTCATTAGAATCAAAAATCCATATGAAGTTTCATTTATTTCAAAATTACAAATATTTGGCTTATATAATTACTTTGCTGGGAGAGCTAACTATTGCCTATGGGGACTATGTAACTGGTGTGGAATTGGGGGGTATCATTGTTTCTATTTAAATATTTTTACTAACAGTAATTTTTCATATACTGCAAAGATCTTGGCAAAAAAATAATGCATTTCTAAAATTACTCTGTATAAAAATATTTTTTATTGTTGAAGTGGCCATTCTATTTTTGAGAAGAGACAAGAAGACCATGAAAAATATCAAATAGCTATTTCTATAGACTTCAAAAGCACTGGAAACCAAAATGAATTTAGGGTTTTTTTTCCTAGTACAATATCTATGTTATTTTTATACATACTACAGTATGATTTTATTATGAATATTACATCTAAAGAGAGATACTGAATTCTAGAGATTAAGAGACTAAACCTGAAATTTAGTAAAAATGAGCAGTATGATGATATCAACTAATTGGAATTCCATGCAGGAAGGATGGCTTGGATGTTAAAATGGATTTCAAAGGAATTCTAAAAACTCCTGACTACAAATTGGGAGAAAATAATAGAAATCAGATAAGATGCTATGTTTTATACATTTAAACATTCTTCTGATTTGGTGAGGAAGGTTTTCAGAATGTCTGTGAGAAACAGATAAACATAGAGAAGGCATACCGAGATACGAGTGTGAACACAGGTCAGGCAAGCACATGAGGGTTGTACACTCACCCATTTAGGCTACAGTTCTATTCACTCAAGTCTGTAGTTCCACTTGATGGACTCCCTGATACACTTGTCTAAAGTCAACTCAGTCCTCAAGCTGAAATAGTTTCCTACTGTTGACATGGGTGGTCAATATCACAACAATCATCCCTCTATGATTTTTCTCTTAGGCCTTTTAATGTTATCTCTATTATAGTACAAAGAGACCACCTAATTATTTATTTTCCTTGTGAGTAAGTTCTGTTGCCTAGTAGATATCTAAATTCTTATTATTTTGTCTGGCATATTTTCACTTTAATTTTCTGCTTTTAGTTGGAATTTTAGACAGTTTTTTTTTAATGCAAACTATCCTGGGAAAGAATGCTACATATAAACATTTAAATGATAAATAAGTCAATGAATGGACTGTTTGCCTTCCGGTCACATATAACAAGATTTCTGTAGAGTTCAGTCGTAGTAGATCTTATGGCTTTTTAAACCTGCCCTCCTCCTCTTGAGGAGAGGCAGGAACAGAAGCTGAGTATGGATCCTGATGAGTCTTAGTGGATTAATGCTTGGCACTGGCTTCTCATTCTGAAATACAGCTTTCAAGTCCATCAACGTCAGAAAAAAAGTATTGTAACAGTGCTTGGAAAAGTGTCATGAAAGTATCATGGTCTACTCAAAGCTTGCAGCATTTACAATAAGTTCAGTGGTGGATGTTGTAGGATCCAATCTGAATCCATCACTGGGA
Organism: Sibynophis collaris; assembly: GCA_036250565.1. Lineage (NCBI taxonomy): Eukaryota > Metazoa > Chordata > Lepidosauria > Squamata > Sibynophiidae > Sibynophis > Sibynophis collaris. Next base: position 135,847 of record JANHFK010000623.1, read on the forward strand.
CTAAAGGCTTATTCTTCCAAGATTTTCAACTCTTGCTGGAGTCCATTCTCAGGAACATCTCAGGAAACTTCTCTCCTTCCAGAATGTGGTAGATGTACTTAGGCGGTTCTGCTATAAAAAGTCTATGTCTATCAGATATGGGAATGACTTCTGTGAAGTCACGGCCAAAATTGTCTTGAATTAATCATGACTCTAACTTGGACTGTCTTGAATTTCTTAGCCTTTGCAAAAATGTTCTTAGATTTAATCTTATTGGGTATGACAATAGATTAAACCAGGGGTGACAAACTGGTGGCTCGCGGGTCAGGTGCATCACACGCAAGCCATGCCCAGCCTGGCTGCATAAAGGCAAAAAACAATAATCACGATATGTAGTGGTGGGATTCTTCTGGTTTAATAACTGGTTCGATAATTGAACGATTTGCTCGCACGTGTGTGCAGTTTGAAGAAATCTTCACTTCCTGGTTTCTTCGGAGGAATAACACAGCTTATTCGCGCGGCAATCTGCTCTACTGTGTGAATCAGCTGAGAAGATAAAGGTAGGGAAAAAAGCGCGAGCAGGCAGGTGGGCCCATCTGATCATCGGGACAAACCAGTTCGCTCCCAGCTGATCGTCGGAGCTACTGGTTCACGCAAACCAATCCAAACTAGTAGAATCCCACCCCTGACGATATGTCACATGATGTCATGTGACGCAATCGAGTTTGACACCCATGGATTAAATGAATGTCATAGTAATGACATAACGATGGTAAGATATAAAAAAGGAGGCCAGAACCTAGGGAAAATTTATAACAAAACCCTTTTGCAATAGGAATTTAAAATTAAAAATGCAATAATCCTTTATCTCTTACGATGATTAATGAGTACTAGTTAGGGCTCATCTACCTAGTTCTGTCTATGAGTTAGAATTGCCTGTGAGGACTTAGAAGAGTCTGACTCAAACAAAGAATATAGTTTATGTGGCTTTAAACAACTGCCATGTTGAAAGGATTATGTAGGATTACATAAATTCTGAAGTCCAAGGCCTTGCACAGAATCTACCTTCAGAGCTTATCCTGCTTCTGCTTGTCTATATCCAATAAATGGTACTTCTGATTTCTTTTATCATCTGTAGCTACTTATATTAGGCTTTGCTTATCTGTAATGAATGCATAAATATCAGTGGTTGGTTCGCACTGTCCAGAGATTTCAAGCATAGAAAGCAAAACCCAAACAGGTGATAAACAAACCACTAAAAGAAATAGACGTCTTTTCTCTTCTCCCTCCTATTCCTCTTCCTCCACCGCAATCCTTTACAGGTGATCCTCGATTTACAAACACAATTGAGCCCAACATTTCTGTTGCTAAGTGAGACAGTTGCTAAGTGAGTTTTGTCCCATTTTACAACCTTTCCTGCCACAGTTGTTAAGTTAGTAACTCGGCTGTGAAGTGAATTAGTCTTGCTTATCAGAAGACTGCAAAAGGTGATCATGGCCACCGGCAGAAATGCAGCTGCCAAGTACCCAAATTTTGATCATGTGACCATGGGGATGTTACAAGTCATAAATGCAATAAAACCACCCAGTCATAAGTCACTTTTTACAGTGTCATTGTAACTTCAGTCATTAAACGAATGGTTGTAAATTGAGGACTACATTTATTTGCTTGTTTGTTTGTTTATATTTCATGTGTCTAGACCCCCTATCTCTCTCAGGGGTTATACAGCTTGTTTTTCTATTTATCTTACCAAATCTTAGAAAACCTGCTCGATCCATAATGCCTAATTGATGCTGAAGAAATTGAATAAGCAGAAGGCAGGGAAGATGCTTATGTCCAGCTCCATCTCTGAAAAATTTAATTATTCAAAGCAAACCTTCCTTAAGCTTACAGCAGCTGTTTCTTGCTTTCTCCCATCCTATATAGAGCCAGCACATAAATTCAGAGCCTTCTTTATTAGAATGGAACAGATGAAAATAGATAACAGGTTGTAATGGACTTCCGGTAACTCGGATGCCAGTGGTGTTGGCAACAATCTTTATGATTACTACTACTATTATTCTTTTTTTTCCCTTCCTGTTGGCTGTTGCTGCCAAATCTATTGACATAAATAGGAAGCAATCTTTCTCTGCACTTTGGCCTCATTTGCAGAAACATATTGGAAAGTTCATGAATCATCTGGCCCATTTTCAAAGGGTGAGAGGAAATAATATGCTAATGTCAGAAAAAAGGCTTTTTCCCAGTTAACTCCTGTATGTCCACTCCAATCTTCTTCCCCACCCCCAATGTATTGATTGATAAAAAATATTAACACAGCAACTAATGAAATCTAGGACTAGGGATGGCATGATAACAGTGTTCCAATATTTGAAGGGTTCCTACAAAGAAGAGGGGGTCAACTTTTTTTTCCAAAGCACCAAAAGGCAAGACAAGAAACAATGGATGGAAACTAACCAAAGAGAGAAGTAACCTAGAACTAAGAAGAAAATTCCTAATGGTGAGAGCAAACAGTCAATGAAATAACTTGCCTTCAGAAGTTGTGCTCCATCACTGGAGGCTTTCAAAAAGGGACTGGACAATCATTTGTTTGAAATGATATGGGGGTCTGCTGCTTGAGCAGGGATTTAGACTAGAAGACCTCCAAGGTCCCTTCCAACTCTATTACAGTAGTCTATATTCTAATTGTTGTGGAACTCTAAAGTGTTAGTTGTTGTTTCTCTCTACGTGGGGCTGCCCTTGGGGTCGATCCGGAGGCTACAGATGGTCCAGAACGCAGCCGCGCGGGGGATTTTG
>JANHFK010000630.1:66453-82474 GCA_036250565.1 Sibynophis collaris
CAGGCTACTTCTGCTGACTGCTAGCTGCAGTTCAGCAGATCAAATCTCACCAGGCTCAAGGTTGACTCAGCCTTCCATCCTTCTGAGATGGGTAAAATGAAGACCCAGATTGTTGGGGACAAGAGGCTGACTCTGTAAACTACTTAGAGAGGGCTGTAAAAGCACTATGAAGCGGTATATAAGTCTAAGTGCTATTGCTATTGAAAAAAAGTGACTTATGACTGTTTTTCACACTTATGACCATTGCTACATCCCCATGGTCACATGATCCAAATTCAGATGCTTGGCAGCTGACTCATATTTATGAAGATTGCAATGTCCAGGGATCCTGAGTTGCCATGGGCGAATAGGCAGCAATATAAATCTAATAAATCAATAAATCCTGTGATCCCCTTTTGTGACTGTCTGACAAGCAAAGTGAATGGGGAAACCAGTTTCACTCAACAACGGTGTTACTAATTTACCAAGTGCTGTGATTCACTTAACAACTGGCAAAAAAAGTTGTAAAATGGGGCAGAACTCAACAAACGTTTCACTTAGCAACAGAAATTTTGGGCTCAATTGTGTTCGTAAGTTGAGGACTACCTATATATTGTAACGTTATGTTTAAGGAAGAAATCAGGGAACTTAAGGCAGAGCAAGCATGGGGAAAATAGGGTGTTGTGTGTGATTAGTATTGCTAGGCTTGTTCATGGCTTCTTGAGGGTTGATCATCACATTTAGTAGATCTTTTGGGGAATTTTACAGAATAAACGTAGCAGGGGTATTACTGTGTTAAAGGTCTAAGGAACCTTATTTATCTTCTGGCCCTTAATTGACAATTTTAAGATAGACATGGAAGTATTAGAAGCAGATATGGGGGGAACTTTGGTACTGAGTGAGGAATGGAAAGAATATCAGGTTCTGTTAAGGAGTCCTGTTCCATTTAATAGCCATTGCCAATTCCTGCTGCTTGACCTGAGCCTTGCAGTTAATAGTTACGTGTTGCCATTGCAGAATTCACAAGATATTTTTCGTGAATTACATAAACTCATTAAACAAAGAGTTATGCACATTTTCTGTCAAGATCAGTATATTCTATTTTTATTTATTATCCATTTCATAATAAAACTTGTGATTTATAGATGGTTTTTCCCTTTATACGTTTTCTAGAAAAGATTTTATAATATATCGGGAACCAAACTGCACTCCTTCTTATATAACTGAAAATGGCTTTCCCGACAAGGTAAGATGAATCCAACTGTAATAGATCTTGAAGAATTGTGAGGTTTTTGCAAAAGTGATGTGCTAGTCTTTCATTTGTCAGTGTGTAAATTCGTAAGTTATACCTTAAGTATTCTTGTGCTCCTTTTTAGATATTGCTGTGTTTTTCAAATGGCAATCACTATGATATTGTCTATCCTATAGACTACACAATCAAGGCTGCTCTTTGTCAGTGTAAGTATTAATATGATAGATCAGTTTTGAAATGTGATCATGGTGTGGGATCAGAGAGATTCCCTCACATAGTTGCATATGTGGTACGGCTGTTTTAACAGGCAAAAATGTAACCAAAAATGTAAATGCTGGCTGAGAGGGCCTACTGCAGATCCCATCGGTCAAAGAACTCCTAGTGTTGGGGTCCAGAAGTGCCTTCCCTGCTGCAGCACCCACCCTTGGGAACCCTCCAAAGTCCCACTGTTCCATTATTTTACTACTGTTATGTTTACATTTCATTTCTCCATTTTTATTGTTGTAAGCTGCCTAGTGTAGCCCCTACAGTGAGATAGGTGGCAAATCAACAACAACAACAACAAATTCTATAAAGTAACATAACAAATGATGAAAAACAAGTGAATTGGGTGCACTAGTAGCCCCGGTGGTAGGTATCGATAAAATGTATTAAAGATGAGTTCCTGCATTTGAGTTGACCGCCCTAAATTATATTGTAGAGGCACCATGGGCTGGTCTTTCAGTGTTTCCAGGGTGGCCCTGCGGGCCAAATCTAAGCACCCTGCTGGCCGGATCTGGCCCCGGGGCCTTGAGTTTGACACCCCTGCCATAAATCATTCAAGGGAGTTAATAATCTAAAATTAAATACAAACAATTACAATCAAATAAAATATTTGATTGCCCAAATAATAATTTTAAATATTTTTATTTTATTTTTAATTATTTACATTTTATTTTAAATTATTAACCCCCTTGTGTATCTTATGGACAGAAAGGTAGCATGTACTGTACATCAAAATAAGAACAAATTTTCCCTATTAAACCTAAATGCTATACAAATGTAGTTCTGGATTCCATAACAGAATATATACAGTATGTCTAGACACTTTCCCAAATCACTGCTGCAATAATTTTTGAAGGGTGCCAGCTGCTTAACCTCTGGAAAATTACACTTGCTGCCTAACTTTAAAATGTCTTCAATATTGTCATCAGTCCCTTTTAGAGCTTTTTTTATTTTAACATAACTAAAGTATATTTGTGATAAATGCCTATTGGTATTTGTTTTGTGTCTTAACTAGCTATTCTGTATGAATTGCTATATGAAAAAGTATTTGACATTGATGTGAATAAAGTCTTAGAAGAACTGAGCCATGATGATTTGATTAAGAACGGTAGAAGAAACAGCGAAGAATCTGATTCAGAGAATGAAGATCTAGAGTAAGTAAGCCTTACATATTAAACATACATTTTGCATTATTTTAGCAACAAATAGGATTTGATTTGAAAACCCAGTTACTGGTACAAAATACCCACTCTCAACTTTATATAAAAATGAAATTAGAAATTGTGTTGTTGGCTCAGAGGCTGAGGCAGGAGCTCTGATATTTCCCATCAATAGTATTGTAGAGGGCATTTGAATTGATAGTTAAGCTCTTGCCCAGTGATATTTGTGATCTACCAGCAGCCTGCAGAGCTGGCGGCAGAGTCGGATGGTGAGGAGGCTGGGGAAGAACATGGGCCAGTCCTGGAATGTGGGCAAGGCTCGGATGAAGGCTCTGGGTCGGAGGCAGAGATGGGGCCAGGGCCATCTGGGTGGTGCGTGCTGCCTACGGAGCCTCCAGAGTCGGACCTCAGCCAGGCAAAGGAACAGGAGGAGCCTGTTCCCAGTGCGTGCATGCGCAGAGCTGTCAGAAGGCAAGAACCGTTAAAACAAAAGAGATGACTCGGCAGTAGGGCTTGGAGATGATTGGCCCCTCTCATAAGACTTAAAAGAGGAGCAAAGGCCTTTGTGGAAAGCAACATTGTTAATTCTGTTCAGTTTAAAGTCTGAAGCTTTGTTTGATTCTGGACTCTGTGTGGCTTTGCTAATTAGGTATTTAGCAGTGTGTCAAGGGAGATAAAGGTGGGTCATTATCCGCCTTATCCCGAAGGACTCTTTACAATTATTTGGGACTCATCTGTGAAAGAACAGAATTCACAGCCTTTGAAATTAAAGAGATTTTTGGGACTACTCGTGTGTTTTACTGACTCAGGAAGCCTAGGTCAGAACAAGTATGGCCAGAATTTTAATAGTTTACAAATAAGAAATAGGTTGCTACTCCTTTTTAAAACAGGGTGCTATTAAACATGCTGAACTACAAGCTAATCAATTGCCTTTTATTTTTAGTGACACCATAGCCTGTGATGGCAAACCTATGGCACTCGTGCCACAGGTGCCACGCAGCGCCCCCTTTGGGCGCGCGAGCCGTTGCTCCAGTTCCGTTCTGCCGCACATGCGTGCATGCCTTCCGCTAGCCATCTGGTCGTCGGATCTCTGCCGTGCATGTGCAGGGAGTGGTGCGTGTGCGGGGGGGGCGCACATGCATGAGGGGCGGGGCACACATGTGCAGGGAGTGGTGCGCATGCATGGAGTATGTGTGTGTGCATGCGTGTGTGTGCATGTGCGGGGGCCACACTCGCATTGCATTTTGGGGGTTCGGGCGCGCACGCTTTGGGCACTCGGTCTGGAAAAGATTACCCATCACTGCCATAGGCCTTAGTTACCTAGTTAATACGTGCATAGGATATGATATTAAAGCTAGCTTTCTTTCACTTGCTGTGTTTCAAATATGTTGGAATTTCAAATGTGTTGAGTGTGCAACTCTGAGAAGTCATAAATATTGCAGATTAGGAAGATAATGAGATATTTTTGCCTGTTTGTTTTAAGTTCCAGTATCTCTTCTGTTGGTGTCAGAGTTAATACAGAAAGGCATTACAACTTGTAAATTGGATTGGGTTAAAAATTCTCATCCCCCCTGAGATTGAGGCTGGCTCCAACCCTGTTGGTCTTTTGGAAGGCCCTCAAAACATGAACTTGAGTGATAGAGTGGAGGGTGTTGGATGATTATATGATATTTAACCAAGGCACTGTCTGTAAGATTTGCTGCCATTTTGTCTTTGACTTGTTTTTTATTTTAATTTAAATTGTGTTTTTAAATGATTTATATATTTTTTATTTTATTAATATGCCACATAGATAATATGCCACTTTGTGGGTGACTATAAAAATGTGATAAAATACATAATTGCTGAATTTTACCACTAAGCCAGCAACACTTGAGATGGCTAGTGGGATGGGGGTGGGACATAATTGATGGTACGGGGGGTATATATGAATTGCTGAGATGAACCATGAGATGCGTAAGTTGTTGTCCCTGTCCAAAACAATTTTTAAGCTTAATATTCAACTGGTTGTGTATATGTTTATTATAGTCACAATGGATTAGTACTGGCTTAATAGAATATCGTTCTATTGAAGCTGCTCAGAGTGAAATGCACTCTGTCTCTATGCTCCTCAGAGTTTACTTCTTTCATGAGAGTAAACACCAATAATGATTGTTTAAATGAAAACAGGGTTCTTACTTGATTTTGAAATGTTTCTGTTGTATATCTTTTCCTTTGTCCAGAAGTGAAGAGGCTGTAACAAGTTATACAAACAACAAGAAGGTATTTTATTTCAGTCTGTTTATTTATTCAGTGTCTGTGGCTGATTCTCTTATATAGTATGACTCTGGGCGATTTTATTAACTTCTTGAATTTTTGCAATCCACTGTAACTTGGAATCACAGTTGCTACTACCTGTCTTCTAGAAGAATTTACTTGGTGTACTCTTAATATCTTTAGTAGATGAGAGAGAGCGCTAGAGCTAGAGCTACCCCAGAGCTCACGAGCCTTACTGGCAAGTAAAAACAAAATAAAATAAATTTTGTAGTTTCATCTTCTGGTCATACAGTGTTGTGTGTGACTTAGGAAAGAAGCCCATCTCCTTTGGGAGGTAGATCCATCTTAACAAGGTATAGAACAAATTTTATTTTAAAAAAGGAAAGCCGATGGTAAAAAATCCTTTTTTTCAGTATTTATATATAACATATCCAGTACTGGAGAGAGGGGGGAAAATGAGTATTTTTTAAAGTCAATATCTGAAAATGATCTCCCATAGAGAAATTATAAAGTGCAGTATACAATTCAGAATATATCACAAGATAGATCTGCTATTAATATAAAAACATCTTGGAATTCTTTTTTTGGGAATTAGTTAAAGTAGTTAAATTTGTGAATATAGGAAGGCATCAGAACAAGAATATACAAATGGTCCTCATTTAATAACCACTCATTCAGTGACTCTTTGAACTTATGACAGTGTGAAATAAGAGGGAATTACGACTGGTTCAATTCTTGCAGAGCCCCTGTGGTTACATAATCGTGATCTAGATGCTTAGCAATCAGCCTGGATCTCCAATCTTTGCAGCATCCCATAATCATGGGGAACATGATTTGCAAACTTCCCTGCTGAGCTTCCCATAAGCAAAGTAAATGGGAAATCTGGCAGGAAGTTTTTAAGTTGTGATCATATCATGTTTCACTTAATGATTGGTGTGATCCACATTTAAAGATGATAACTGGGGACTCCTGGAACTGTCACTGCTAAGTGGCATGGTCATGCGACATCAAGCTTTACAACCACATCACTTAGCAACAGAAGTTGTGTTCATTATTAAGTGAGGACTAACTGCAATACACTGCAGCTGATGCTATTAATGTGAAAGATTTAAAGAGTTAAACTTAACTTTAAAAGGTTGTACTAATCTATAAAGTGGTAGAAAAAGCAAATTAAAGGGAAGGCGAGAGAAGTTTAACCCTTTTGAAATTAATGAGAATGAAGACCATAATTATGTTTTAAGGCTGGATATCTCAACGAACTCCTATTACAGTGAAGAAGACATTCAATATGATGGAACTTCTGAATTAAAGGATTATGCTGCAAATTTCTTTGAGCATTTGCGGCATGCAAATTTTTCTTTATATGCCTTTCAGGGGGAAAAATTAGCTTACCCAGATTTAATCAGAAAAGAAAATACTGAAGTTGTTAATCAGTGATATCTTGTGAATTATGCAGTTTATAGGCTTTGCATTGCATGCTTATCAAGTCATAAATATTGGGCTATTGCATGTTTCACAATTATCATGAATAATACTTAGAAATTTTTACATGAAGATGTTCTTATTTTGTATGTATGTTTGTAAGGTTTTGATTTAATAATCGATATACTATTGCTTGAATTTGCTTCAAATTCTTTTTATATCCTGTATAGAATTGTTCACTTGTTTTTCTAAGTATTCTTTATCCTTTTGCACAATAGTTTCATAAACATGGGAAATCTCACAATGTTAGGAGCTTGCCTGGAAAAGTTCTTTGTTCCCTTAATCCATTAGTTTACCAAAATGTTGAATACGAAGTTTGGCGGGAGTCAAAAATAGGTAAGGCGCTAATGCTGAAATCACTTACTCTGGGAAGAAACGCAGAGGAAGCTGAGCATCTTTTTTGTGCTCACCTAATTGTATAGTATAATGCATTTTCTTTTTGTGTTTGCAGATCAGCAAAAACAAGATTTTTCTATTGCTGCTGGCATGCAGTATTCAGTTGGAGATAAATGTAAAGTAGGTGGCATTACATCTGAGTAACTCTGCTTAACGGCTCTTTATTTTTCAGCATCATGTATAGTGTTTCACTTAGATTACCACTTTCCCCCCATCAGGGATATATGCTTTTAAGAGCAACTTTGCAAGGCAGAAATGTGTCTGGAGCAAGGTCAGCCATGATGATACAGGGATAGGAGAATTTGCTGTTGCGTTAAATTTGCACTGCCTCTCTAGGATGAAATGTTGATAAGCCCACTGTTTATTTCGTTGTGCTACTTTGGCTTATTATCTTGTGCTCTGTTTCTGATTCAGCCATTTGTTTATTATAATCATTGTCTCATTTTGCCTGGTTGATAACTCCCAGTCCTCCCAGATATAATGGCCTTGGAGCATTCCGAACAGTGTATAGTTTCTACATTCCATACCCTGGAGCCACTCGGCCTTTTTCATTGGCCCACTAGCCAAGCTTCTAGCTCTGATGATATTACCTAATTAGGGTAATGAAACATCTGCAAGAAAACAAGCAACCTCAGACAGCCTGAAGGTCCCCTCATTTCAACCCTGAGCTACAAATATTCTCCTCTATAAGAATATTTTCAGAAAGGCTTCTCAGATAATCACATCTTCAGTTAGTTAGGACTTTTGAGGTCAACAGCAGCATCTTATATTGTGCTTGGTAAGGAACCAGGATTGCCTTAAAATTAGAAAAATCTATTGGGTCAAAGGAGGAGGGTTTTTTTCAATAAAAGCCTTATGGACTGTGGAATAAAGAACGGCAGATGCCATGTGTTGGTTCAGTTTTACCTTACTCCACAACAAATTTGGGACTAAAAAGGGTACCAATATTTTTGGCAGCTTCTGAAAGACATTCTGTATCTGGTACAAGAGTTAACTTACAATTATCATGACATGTATTCATTGTTAGATTTGTTTTCTTTTTTTAAAAAAAATTAAAATGATATTCATTGGCACAACTTGTAGCAATCAATTCCAGAGTTTAAAGTGCTGTATCACTAAAGAAATACTTTATTTAATCTCCCCTGAATTTCTCACCATTCTGCAACATTGAATTACCTGTATGGCACTAAAATTAGAGTGGGTTAAAAAAACCTTCCTAATTTATAAACCTCTTTCCTGTATTTCCTTTTGCATAAAATTTATTTTAATTTCTCCATAGGTATATTTAGAGCACAGTGGAAGGTATTACAATGCTCACATTCAAGAAGTCCAGTCTGCAGATGGACCAGTTATTGTTTTTGTGGAAGAACTTGGTGTTAAGTAAGTAACCTTGGGATATATGATGGAATAGTAAATACTGTGGGATAACCTAATTTGTGAAGTAAGAGACTTACTTCACATATTAGAATTTTTGATGATCACAAGATCCCCTCCAAATCAACAATGTAATGTTCTAAAGTGTACACATTTTGCTCTCCAAAATGGAATATTGTTGGTTTCTGTTTGGTCAGAATTTGTCTGGCTTGCGAAATATTAGTGAAAGATTAATAGATAATGACACTTGTAAGTGGTGCATTAAAAAGGCAGGATGGAGGGTATTTATATATAAATAATCAGTGCTAGAACGTTTTGAATTAGATTCTTGAAAGGACTACGTATTTTTGAGGCATTGTGTCTTTTCCATTAAAAATCCCTCTAATATTTTAAGTAATACACAAAATTACTAAATTTATATTCTCTTAGAAGTAAATATTGTGTTTTGATAATTGCATGTGATAGTATTTATTATATAACTATAAATATGAGATACTAAAATGAATAATTATATTGCTTATGTTTAGAGAAATACTTTTTATGCACAATTATTGGGAAATTCTAATAATTTATTTAGTAGTTCTTTTATATCGCTAACAAAATTGTTCCACAATTTACATCCTTACTTATTTACTGGAGCAGATATAAAATTGCAGTCTAGCAGAAAATGATGGAACTATGTTAAAAACTAGAAGGAACCAGAAGACTGTATTAGTCTTGCCTTAGGCATGAAAGCCAATTGAGTTATTTTAGATTAGTTACTTTCTCTCAATTCATCTCACCTCACAGGGCTGTTGTGGGAAAATAGGAGGATGAAAGAGTATTAGGTATGTTCACCACCTTGAGTTATTTATAAAAACAAGAAAGGCAGGGTCCAAATGAAATAAATAGTAAAATGTATTAAATGTGAAAAACTATTAAATATAGATCTGTTAAAAACCAATCAAAATACATGTTTATAAACCCAACAAAATTGGAGCCATTAGATTCAGGAGGGGAGAGCATGGCATTCCAGAAAATGGCAGTGATTGCTTACCTTACTGCAATGTATTTCAGTTGCCCAAATTAAGTAAAAACATCACTGGATTCAACTGATTCTTGCAGTTAGTAATAGCAATGTAAAGACTGTTTTGAAAGAAATGGCATGTCACATAGTGAAACAGTGGAGAGGAATGGATTTTGCCTATTTGAAAGAAACATGAATTCTGTTTAAAATGGATAATTTTAATTATTGTTCTTCTAATATTCCTTAATATTCTTTCCTTCTTCTTAAAATGTTAAAATAATACTGTGAACAACTTGAAGGTGATTTACTTTTTTGATTTATATCCCACCTTTCATTCAGGTATTCAGGATGGCAAATATAACATTCCCTCTTCCCAGTTTTCTTCCACAAGAACAACCCTGTTATGCAACTAAGCGTGTACTAGAAGTTGGGTCTCCTGTTCCTAGTTAGTCCCTTAACCATTATGCCTCTGTTATGCTATAGAAAAGTAAATTAAACACACACACATGACACACACAGAAATTATGTTCCATAACGTGTATAGGTTCTGTTGGCAGCCTGTTGGGTTTTACTAATGCCTTCAGTGCAATAGTGAAACTACTACAGAGGCTTTGTTTCTTCTTTCTTCCATCAGGCATTCAGTACTGCTAAGAAACATTAAACCTCTTCCACAGGCAACTCCTTTGGAAACCTGGAGCACAGTACCGGGGAAGAAAATAAAAAAAACCACTTTGGTGCATGGGCAAAATGTTCAGACTGGTATGTCTTTTTAACTTGAATTCTACTGACTTGATTGCTGATCTGTTTTGGATTAACTAATGAAAAATATGTCTTCCAGATACAGATTGCAGAGGCTCCAAAAATCCAAACAGGCTAACAAAAACCACATCAGTTATGCCTCCTCGAATGCAAATCACAAGACAGCATCACTTGCCCAGCTTGGGGGTATCTCCTCAACAATCTTCTGCCCATCACAAAACTCAAGGCAGAAACCCTCTGCAAGCTGTAAGGTGACTAATATCTCATGCTTTTATGGCTACAACTTGACATTTTACAAGAGGAATTACTAACTGCCCTTTCTATGCTTTATTTCATTTCATTTCATTTTGGTTCAATTTGAATTTCTTTTTCAAAATACTGTACTTAAGAGTAAAGATAGAAAAGAAAAAGGAATTATTTATAAAATGTAAGAACTACACAGGAACATACAAAGTACTAAGACAAGGGATTTTACTAATAAAGTAGAACTGATTTATTCATATCTTAATTTGATCGTTTAAGTACTATTAAAGTCATAGGTTAACAAAAACAGCCAAAATGATAGGATTTATTAAGATAATGAGAAAGAACAAGAATTTGTAGCTAAACTTGGAAGAAAAATGGAAGTATCCAAAGCTACTTGTCTGAAGTAAGTATGTGAAATGTAGGAGATGATCAGGCTAAACAAGAAGGTGGGGTTAAACATGTCATCAGTTTGGGATAATTGCGCAACCACCAAGTGACCCCAAGATCAGCCCCTACCATGAATTCCGTTGATCCTTATCTAGAACCACTTTATCTTGGACTGTTAATTTACTAAATTAACTAAATATTACTAAATTATTGTGTATAGATAGCAATAAACTTCTCAGTGCTGTAAATTCAGTGAGTATTCCTAGTTCTTTGCACCTAATAGACAACAGACAGAATTGAAAGATTGAAGACATTTTGTTAAGAGAAACCTAAACATGGATTATGCAAAATTATATGGGTGGTCCTCAATAATTGGAACTAGATTTCTGTTGTTAAGTGATACAGTTATAAAGTGTGATGCCACATGATCCCATAGTTTAGTGATATCACTCCCTGTTGCCTTTGTTAAGTGAGGATTGTGAGAAGTTAAGTGAACTCTAGATGACTTATAAACAGACTGGCAGGAAGCTAAATGACTACTGGCAGGAGGGGAGAATGCATAGTCACATGTGAAATGCAGTAGGGCTGAGAGTGCCTGTTGCCATGTGGGGGAGAGTATGAATGACTTGACAGAGCGATTTGTGACTTTTGATGCTGGCTTCCCTGTTGACTTTGCCTATGGGAAGTGTACAGGGAAGGTTGCAAATGGTGACCTTGGGACTGCGGGATATTGCAATTGTCATAAGTGCAAGTGCTTGCTAAATTCCCAGATCATGGTCATGTGACTGAATGGATGCTTGGATACTTGGAACTTTGAGAATTGGTCATAAGTGCCACTTGTTCAACCTCTTTGTAACTTTGAATGGTTGTTTAAACATATTTTTGCTTTAAGTGAAGATAAGTTTCCAGTTATAAAAAGTTTAGATTAATTTGAAATGTAGGATTAGTTTTTAATCCATAAATTTGACAGATCAAAGCAGTCAACATCAGATGAAGCACCATTTCGCTACTACGCATTGTACATGCAGTATCCAGGTAATAGTTTCTAAAAACAAGACCAAATGAATATTTGAAATGCCATAAAAGGATAATGGAGGGGCATGATGGCTCAGTAATTAAAGATGCTGAACTTGTCAGCTGGAAAGCTGACAGCTAGGGATCGAGATCCAAACTCCTCACAACAGAGTGAGCTCCCGTCACTTGTCCCAGCTCCTGCCTAATTAGCATTTGAAAGCAAGCAAATGCAAGTAGATAAATAGGTATCACTTTGGTGGGAAGGTAACTGTTCTGTGCACCTTGGCATATGGTCATGCTGGCCACATGGCAATGGAAGTGTCTTCAGGTATCGCTGGCTCCCTCAGGTAAGAAATTGAGATGAACACCGCCCCCTAGAGTCAGTCACAAGTGGACAAAGGAAATCTTTACTTTTTAAAAGGGTGATGAAACTGTTGTAGTTTTAATAGATGTAATTCCCCCCCCCAGAAAAACAGATTGTGAGACAGTGCAAGAATTGGACCACCGAAACAAGAATTGTAATGTTGGTCTTTCTCCAGAGGAACATAAAGAGAAACAAGCTATAGATGAAGTTAATTCACTTTATGAAATCCAGTTCCAGGATGAAGAAGCTTTCCCTGCACTTTTGGTAGGTGTGCTGGGTTTGCCTTTGGGCTGTATATATTCTGGACTACAGTACATTATTATTCTGTTCCAGTGAATAATGAAAGAGACAGTCTGTCTTTCTTAAAACTGAGATATTACCAGATATGTTTTGCTTTGCCAGTTGAATCTGTTATATCCTATGGCACTTGAATAGTACAGACCTGCACCAATCCTAAGATGTTTTAATAATATAAACCAAATTCTAAAAAGTCCTCCCCCCAAAAAACATGGGAGTCCTTCAAACAATGTTGGCAACAGCATCCAGCTTAATTAGGTACACATTGGAGGCCAGTGCATCTAAGAACTGCACAGCTTATGTAACTATACTGGACAGCTCTCCCTTATTAATGACTTTACACTCATCTCTAATATCCATGTTAAGGCTTGGTGCCATTATTAACAGTGCTGGCTCTTAGACAGATCCAGTGCACATTGAGATATCAGTTAGATAATCAGACAAATAAGCGAGAAGGGTGCTAGCAACAATACACTCTGCATTCCTAAAACTAGAAATGAGCCTGCCTTTAAATATCATTTTTTCTCAGTTAAGAAACACAAAAGAGATTGGATAGGTATACTGCCATTCAAGGAATACATACACTCATACGTTCTACTTTAGGGACAAAGAAAAATCTTACATTATAATATTAGTAATTCACTACATTCAGCTGGTCCCTTAATTTGAGCAGAAATTAGTTTTCAGATACCCATTACAATGAAGTTAAATATGGTAAAGGAACATAGCCACAACCTGGTCTTCCGGGTTTTGTTCATAAGCTGGACACATTCAGTATTTCATGGTATCCGTCTATTCAAGTAGTATTTTTGCTTAATAAATAGTATTTCCTCATGTTCCTCATTCTGGCTTTAAAAATCAGAGGGACTTTTGTGATGCAGAATGTTTGCTAGGCTAAGGAAGAAAAGCACTTAAAATTGTAGCTCTTCAGGTCTTGACCATTGTGCAAATAATTAGACTTTGAGATTATATATTCAGACAAGGAACCAATGATTTGGATTGGGACTCAATGCCAGGAAGTTCAAAAGGAACACTTACTCATTTTGAGAGTGTATGTTTAATAATTCATTTTCACTTTGGGGAAGATTACCTGATTTAGAGTTTAACTAGATGATCCATCATTTCTTGGGTCATTATTTCAGAGGTATTTCCTTACCTAAACAGATAAGCAGTGATTACTGGTAGGTAATAAGTAGTGAGAGTTAGAGCAAGTTCTGATTTTCTGCTGGCTTTCCCATTGATTTTGCTTGTGGGAAGCTGGCGGAGAGCGTTGGAAACCATGATCATGTGACGGTGATGTAGCAGTGCTGCAGCAGCCATAATTTTGCCCAATCTGAAGACCCTTGAAATTTCAATCCTATGGGAGTAATGGGTCACAGATTTTGGAATCATTCTTTAACATACTTCCTTCGAGATACCTTGATTCAAAAATTGTTGCCTTATGATGCACCGTTCACCCAAATGAAGGTGACAAACAGGAGTGTTTTAATAATATATAAATTAAAGCAAGAAAATAATTTTAGGTCTGCAATTCTTAGCAGTATTATTAGGACACAACATCTCAGGAATCCTGTTATTTTTCTTAAGAAAGAAACAGTGAAGACTCAGAATTAATTTTGCTAAGGTTACCTCATCTTACTGGGAAGTTTGGTAAGCATATTATGGGGACATATTAACCTAACATTTTGATTAAAAGCATTTTGTGGCTCTTGTGACCAGGACTTTCATATAAAATTAGGAGCGCTCTCAGGTTCATATTCAATTATTTCAGAATACACCTGTGTCTCAAGTAGCTACACAGACTAATGAGACCTCTGCATGGCAAACTTCCCAAGTTCCTAATGGGAGAAGAATCAGCAACCTGAAAGAAAAACAGGTGGCAAAAAATAAAGATGCAAAGGATGAGAAAGGTATGAACAAAAGCAGATATTGGGCTTTCTTTGGATTGACGATCAATAGATTTTCATATTAAAGATATTAATATATTGTTCAATAAAGGAGATACCATAGTAAAAGAATAGCACAAACTGGAGGGTTTGGAGACCGTAAAATCTTGGTGTATTTTCAGAGCATGGATGAATAAACCTATGCCATCTAGATGATTAGATTTCAGGTTCCCGTGTTGTTGGCTATATTGGCTAGAGATGATATAGAAGTTCATAACACCTGAAAATTACAGTACCTGATTTCTGTTATTTTATTAATTTTGCTGCTTTCTTACACATTATTGCAGTGTCTAAACTTGAGCAGATTCTTGCAGATCAGCAGCTGGATCCCAGAATATCTAAGGTAAGCCTGGTGCACTATGGTGCATCCTTATCATCTTTTCTTCTTTTGCAAAATGGATACAATCAAGTGTCCTTTTTAATTTGCAGGACACTAAGGAGGATGTAGCTGTTGCAGGTATATCATCTCCTTCAAGCAATGGAAATATTCATTCACCGCCAATTGAGCAGGTAAGAGATGTATGTTTAAATTTGTATGGTCGTTTCAGGGGAAAGATTACCTTACTTGAAGTTTGTCTCAAAACGTGAATTTTAAACAAATTGCTAAAATTCATATTCCTTTTGTTGGAAACTTGAATACAATCCATTAAAAATATATTGCAACGATCCTGTCAGAATTACTAGAATCTGTAGAATGTGAATTGTTCACTAAAGATATGTGTCTTAATTAAGGATATTCAGTTTGTCTAATGAAAGGTACCAAGATCCACAACATCAGGCGTTTGTCAACCTTGTAGCTTTATTGGATTTCTGACATTTGACAAATTCAATACTGTTCAGTGTGAAAAGCCTTTGGAGTCAGTTAAGCAGAGCAACTGACCTGGTCTACTCTCAGTTCGGTCTAAAAGACCATTTATTATAGCTTTATACAATCACTTTGTTCAAGGATAGTAATAGTGAAGGTTTATTTCTTTTCTGATACATGTATGTTTCCTTTATATATGTTTCCAAGAAATCCGCTAGATGCTGGAAAATGTATTCTGTTCTAATCAAATAGAATTCTTTTTTTAATATTTTTCTTATGGAGCAATGAAACATGTAGGAAGGGAGAGTGAATTAAGATACTTCAGACTGAGTTGCCCTCACTAAAGATGGTAGGACTGTGTAATGTGTACTGTTAATTTGCCTTACAGTAAGGATGTTGTATATGCAGCTGATCATGGAATGCAAATGTTGTCAATGATATTTTGCGTGAAGTAACTTTGGCCTATGTTCCCTGCATATTTCCAAAAAGGCAAGGCTGGTTCAACTCAAAGGGACTGAACAAAGAATTGGGCTATAAAATTGCAAAATTAATTTTTTGATTTTAAGACTGAATTAGATTGTTTTAATTTAAAATATATTAAATGATTAAAAAACACATTAAAAGTCCATATTATTTTTATAGGGACCTTTATCAGGTATAAATGCTACCCCGTCTTCAACTGTTCCTGAAATACATTTGCCTCACACTGTGCCTTCTGCACCAGCTGTTGTGCCAGCTTGGTCAAGTGAATCAACGGACTATGGATTAACAGGTTTGCAAGTGGAAAACCATTTTAGTCCCAAACTGGTTTTGCAATAGAAGATCATTAGTAGTTTAATACTAACCAATACTCAGTATTCAGAGGCCAAATTAAAGTTACATGTCCATGTGTATGTGTGTGTGTGTATTAAGTGTGTAAGTTTTCTTGATATTGGGATTTCTTACTCATTTACTTATAAAGTCCTCCCACGTAACACCACTCCTCCGGGAGCTGCACTGGCTGCCTGTGGCCTTCCGAGTGCGTTTCAAGGTCC
>JANHFK010000630.1:139783-158305 GCA_036250565.1 Sibynophis collaris
TTTAATCTTTGACTGGAAACCGCCCTGAGTCCTGCAAAGGAAAAGGGCGTTTTAAAAATCGAATAAAATAAAATAAAAATAAAGTATATAAATATATTTTACAACTATACAGTATATACAGCAAACTGGATAATTAAGCAAACAGGAGCAGCATCAGTTAAATTACAGAGCATACAGAAGAAAAAGGTGGGGGGAAAGGAAACTCCCCCTCCACACCCATAGCAACCAATCACAGCACTGATTGCCTCATGCAGGATCCAACACTCTTCAACCATTCAAACTATAACTGTGCCTTGCCTTAGCTACTAAATTTAAATAATTTAGCTACTAAATTTAAATTTAAATATTTTTGCCCCCCACCCCAGGAAGGTTCCATTCATCTGTGGCCATTCCAATGGATTTCCAGGAAGTGTTCCTGGAGCACACAATGGTGGATGCCTGAAGACACCAGATACCAAAGTGCTGGGGTAGCTGGTCTCTGCTGTCATTTTAACCCCTGATTACCATGGGGGATTTGCAGATCCAGGGCTTGTTGGAAACTGTTCACCTTGGCTGCAATTTCATTTAATCATAGCAATATAAAAATCAATGTTTCTGCAGAGAGAAGGAAATCCTCCTGGAAAGATTTAGTGATAAAGTTATTGGAGTTTTTTCCCAGACGGTTAACTCTCTGCTCCAAGGGATGATTTGGGCAGAATCTTGAAGGTCTGAGGAGGTTATCTGTATTATGGCTGTTCTGTATTGTTATAATATTTGGAGGTGAAAGAGGCACCAGATCCATTACTCACATTTTTGGTTGCCTCAGGTGGAGAGATAAGAGTCGATCCTAATTTCTTTTTCTGTTTTGGAGAATTATCGGTCCTAATATTGTTGCTGGGCCTGCTCAGGGTTCTTTTTTTTACCATTGGGTGGCATTATGTTAAGCCAGAATCGGTAAGGACTATCATAAGCCAACAGCTTGTTTCAGAAGTTGTTGATAGGTTGCCATCGTGACTCCTTCCCCTGAGATAAGCTTGGATTTAATTTTTTTTAACAAAACAGCAACAATTCGTCAATTTAGACAGGAATAAGCATAGATTTTTAATCTTCTAATCTATTACTTCATTACTTACATGGCCCACATTTCATGTGTGACATATCCAAAGTATTATGTCAGTGGAGTCTTAAATACATCTTGACATTTTTGAAGTTTTCAAGAAGGTTCAAAAACATTCATCTCTAAAATGAAAAAACTTCACCTTAAAAAAGTAGATGACATATTACTGTCATGAAAATGTAATGGGGAAAAAAGGAGATAGATAATGCATCAGATATTTATTTAAAGATCAGTCTTTCCTGTTGGCATTTATATGAAGAACCAAAATCTGGACTCTCTTATTATCTTTCCATTATGTAGTACATTAAAGGTAAAGCTTCCCCTCGCACATATATGCTAGCTGTTCCCAGCTCTAGGGGGCAGTGCTCATTTCCATTTCAAAACCGAAGAGCCAACGCTGTCCGAAGACGTCTCAGTGGTCACGTGGCATGACTAAATGCCAAAGGCGCATGGAATGCTTTGGCAAATAATTTGCATGAGTGGCCTTCCTGATTTGCAGTTTCTACTTGGCTTCACTACTTACTTTACATTTATTTTGTTTTGCTAATGGTCTATAACAGAGCAAACTTCCAAAGCAGAATTATGTTGGCCAAAGTTTAATGTAAAAGCATGTTGCATTACTAATTCTAATAAATACAGTTAACCAATGTATGGTATTTCAACCTGGATATTTCAACCTATAACCTGGATCTGGACAGAGATCTTGGGACTGGAGAATTTTGCTAGACACCGAGAGCAAGATATGAAACAGAATCAGGTATTCCAAAGGATGTCTTCCAGTCAAGACGCACAAATTGGGGAGCCATATAGGAACCCCACTTAACTTTTTAAATATATTTTTTATTAAAAAATTTAGGTACAATAGTAAACGCTAATACAAATTAAATTTAAAGAGAAGACAATGTGAAAAATATAATGGAGAAAAGAGAAAAAGGAAGAAAAAGACAAGAAAAAATATAACAAAAAGAAAAGAATTATATAAAGGAATTACTTCTATCCTTCATCATAATCGGTGTAAAAAAATGTGCTTTTTAACATTTCAAATTTTTTCTGCTCCATGGATTACAGGGGACATTATGGCCCAAAAGGCAGCTGGATGCAAGATTCAGACTGCTGAAATTTTTTTGGGAACAAAAATAGAACTAGAGTTTACCAATATGTACATATATACAGCATTTTTTTTCATGAACCAATGTTTCTACAGCTACTTGTGATCAAATGGGAGTTGCAGGTTCCTTCATACTCTGAGCCATAAAAGTAGACATTCAGTGATTTGAGTTTTGACCAAATCATCTTTTTAATCACTTTGGAGCTTTATTTTCTTTATAGTTTTTTTTAACAATAGAACAAAACACAAAACTTTCAGAACCACAAGTTTACCGGTCATTGTCTTGGACTCCACACAATCCAGAACTTCCAAGTTGGAGACATAGTGTTGTCAACAAAAGCCAAGGATGGAGTGGAACGTGTACATGTGGAAATTTCTCCAGTTGTTTGATGTGCATTTTGAAAAGCAGGATGAAGGAGCAGGATTGAAGTTTGAGACAGATTGAAACAATAGTTAGGGATTACCAGTTTATTTAAAATGAATTTAATGTATAGGTTCAGAAGCATTATGTTTTAGGGAACTGAAAAAACATGACATTCTAGCTAAGTCTTTATGTTTTGGAGAAATCTGGGAGACAGAAGTGAACATATTTTTTTATTTTCAGAAAGGAAATGAAGGAGCCTGGGAATTAAAAATCAATCAGACATTAATAACCTGAAAATTTGTGCAGCAGATCATAAAGAACTCAATATATTACCAGAATTACCTAAAATTATCATGGATTTGACAAGAACAAATCGTGCCAAATTAATCTTATCTAACGTTTTAATTGGGAAAGTTCCTTGATAAACTATGGGACATATCTTCAGTTCAGCAAAATATTTGACAGAATATTGATTAGCAAACTAGTTAAGCAAAGGTGGGGCTGGTATGACAATTAAGTTGATAGGTAACTGGCATGAAAGTTGTTTTCTCATTAAACTAGAGAGAAGTATGAAATGTATGAAATTAAGTGACGAAACTATGTAAAATATTGACTTTTTGATGATAGCAGTTTTCAAATACCTTAGGATTTGACATGCTACCTAATTCTCTTTAAAGTTCAAGTGCAGGCAGAGAGCTGTCTGAAATGCTTTAATTTGGATTCCTGTATAAAGCATATATTTGGACTTTATGGCCTAAATGGTCCTTTCGAACTCTACAAATCTGTGGGATATTGCTTTGTACCACACATGACTCCTCCATATTCTCAGGTTAGATGTCATTTTGTCATAGAAAATTAGGGAGCCTTACATATTGTCAGCCTTTCAAGGTAGATCGGACTAAGAAACTTACCATATAGGTTTAATACTACTTTTATTGTAAAGCTATTATAACAGAATCTTGCCAGTCTGAATTTGCTTCCATCCACCCTCCCTTTATCTTTATGTGAACCAGGGAAGGGTTAGTCTGAGACATTTATTCACATTACATTTATATTTTGTAAAAAAAACAACACCTGGGTAGGTGGATGAGAAATAGTGTAGGTATTGCAAGTAGGTTACCCAGAATGTGTCTGGGAAAAGATAAAAATAGCATAATGAACACTTGATAGCTCATTTGATAGAATCAAAATTGCTATCACAAAAGGTGAAAGGTAATTGGAAGGAAATTTTGTCAATTAAATAATGTATAAGTTTTCAGGAACTTGAGTTAGTCTGTAATTAAAAATTGGGAATGCAAAGAAGTAAATCATGTAGTTGCACTAGAGAATAACTAAGAACATCTGGAGAGAACAAAAACCAAAACTGAAACTGGTAAGAGAAAACAAAATGTAGATTGCAACCAATTACCAAAGATCAAAAGTATCCTTGAAAAAAATTGTGGCTAAAAGAGAATGCTATATAAAACAAATATAATTATTCCTTTTTCCTTGAAAAGCCATATTGTGAATTCACCGCACCCTGAAATCTTTGCAGCTTTTCCCTCAGCTTGATATCCAGGCTCCAACAGATCTATCTTAGCGGGCAGTATATGTTTTTGAAATAGTAGGCCTATATTACCCTGCCCTCAAAGATCATACTAAGATCCATAGGTTTTTTTCCCCCAACTAAACAATAAAATAGGCTCATGAGCTTACAATCATCTAAGTAGAAAGCATACTGCTACCTTCTCTAATGTGCCCTAATGGGATATATATGCTACAGGGCTTGGCTGCTCATAAATCATGTTATCAACACCTTTTCCAGTCACATGGAGCCAATCATAACTGCCACTATCCATTTCATGGAAAGGCAATGTACATAATACAAAGCAATCCTTGAACCCCTAAGATTAAAAGCAGAATCAGACCTTGCTGTTTCAACAAATAGCCCCCTTTCTGTTCTGGAGATATCTAGCCTGGGTGAGGATCCAAAGATTTTCAAAGAGCCTTCATGTTGAAAGTACAATAAATAACAAGGAATATACTATAATACAACGCAGGACTATGCAATACAGATTCAGCAAACCTTGGATATCTACTGCAGTATTAGTAATTTCACAGTAAATTCCTGTCTGCCTCCTATTTCATTTCCCCCTCTTTCCTGTTTATTTTCCATTGGTATTGTAGACCTAATATATAGCAGTTTAAATTGATTTTATCTACTAATGTAACACTGATTTGCTGATTCATTAGAGTTACATACATTGGCAGAATTAAGGATGCTTCTGAACATTATTGTTTATACTATGTTGTTTATTCACATATTCTGTATAGATGGTCCAGGCATCATTGTCTTCTATTTTTAACTGTATTGAATTTCTATTCTTTTAGTTTTTACAGAAGAAGCAAAGAAGTTAAAGCTTCATGGTGCTTTATTATCAACCAAGAGCCCATTATCTGGGAGCATTCTTCAAAATAAATACTCTTTTGAGAATATCAAATGGGGTTCAAGGTTATTTGCAATTCAATAAATATAAAATAGCATACTTAATATTTATTTATCAGTTATCATTTTCCACTATGGTAACCTCCACTGCAAACAAACAAATCAATAAATACTGCAATACAAGTGTGCTACTCTGTCTCAGTTCCAAAAATAATAATTGGTCACTATCTATTTCTCTTCACTTTTTCCAATGCTATAGCAAGCTTATGAGAATATACACTGCATATCTGTGAATCATTTTAAAGATCTATTATAACAATATGTTGGACAATGAATGATATGATTTGATATAGTTTAGCTTATGATGTGTTTAGTATTTGGGGATAAGTGAAAAATGAAACATTTCAAGAAAAATGAATATAAGAATTGCACATAGTAATATGCTGAATCAAAAAATAGGATTATAATTAAAGAAGGCTGGCAAAAAATGGAAGTTTGATAAAAATTGTCTATATCAAGCATGTTATAAAGGTAGCCCTTGACTTAACAATCACAATTTCCAATGCTAAGCAAAACAGTGGTTAAGTGAGTTTCCCCCCATTTTACAACCTTTCTTGCCGCAGTTGTTAAGTGAATCACTACAATTGTTAAGTTAGTAACATAGTTGTTAAGTCAATCTGGTTTTTTCATTAACTTTGCTTGTCAGAAAGTCGCAAAAGATGATCATATGACCCCAGGACACTGCAACCGTCATAAATATGCAAGTGTCTGAATTTTGATCATGTGACCATGGGGATGCTGCAATGGTCATAAGTGTGAAAAATGGTCATACTCATAAGTCCCATTTTTAGTGCTGTTGTAACTTTTAACGGTCACTAAATCAAAGATTGTAAGTCAAGGACTACCAGAATTAACTAGGTCGTTTTGTAAGACCTGTAAAGCTTTATATGAATCTTTATTAAGGCATTTCCTCCAATTTAACATCATCCACAATACCTGACTAGTCACAGTTCCAGAACATCTAGAGGGTGGCACATTGAGATGTCCATAGCCATCTGTTGTTCCTGCTTCCAGATGCTGCCTGATTAATAAAACAGATGCTTTTATTATGACTAGCCACTGAGTACTTGATCAATGTAAATTTAAAAAGTGCTCCAATGCATTCACAGACTAAAGATATGTTGGATTTAGCTAAAATCAGGGACCAGTAAACATAGCATAGAACTCTTCTGAAAGTGAGAAAGTTTTGGCCAGTCACAAAATAGCTTTGTAAAAATTCTTAAAGGAAAAATGTCTTTTAATTATTCTTCTCAGATCTTTCAGGATAGATCAAGCTAGCCTGGACAGTTGAGAGTTGCAGTTCAGCAATATCTGGAGGACCACGTGTTATTCTCTCCTGTCTTTATAATGAAGTATACATAGTTTTATAGTACACTGATAAGTAGTGCCCTCTCTGCTGTGTAACCCAACATTTTATGACAGAATTACTGTGTGTACTAGTTAAGTTGATGGACTGAGATAAATATGATGAACAAATAAAAATAAGTCCAAATTCAAGTCACTTTCAGCCATGGAAATACACTGGATGATTTTGGGACAGACATTGTCTTTCAACCCAACAAATCGTTATTGTGAAGATAAAACGAAGGCAAATCTATGTTGTTTTGAACTAATTAGGCATATCAATATATTTTTTTAAATGTTAGCAAAGGAACTTTCAAATTTTATTCATTTCAAAGAAGACCTCTCATTATTTTCTATGTATTGGTATGATCAGGATGACCCTTTCCTTTCAAAAGGCAACTTCTCACAAGTACTCAAAAACTTCCATTACAAAACCATATTAAAATTAATGTGCCCGATAATAAAGTACGGTACAATGACATTTAACAAACAAGACCACTAGATGGCATGTTTTTAAGATAATGTGTATTACAAATGAAAACTTTATGGGTATTTTTGTTAATAAAAATAATACAAACATGTTTTGCTTTATTTCCCACTATTGATATTACTTTATAGGTGTACAAAAAGATGTAGCATATAAAGATATACACCTAAAAACAGAAAGGGAATTCAAATATACTACAGATTTAAATATTTTGAGCTAGAACATCTGTTTCTTCAAAACTCTTCAATAACATAGGATTTAAAAGGCTGCGATTATAAAAGTGGCTCCTGGTTGTTCTGTCCCAGAACAAAATGTGTATGTATGTGTGCATGCTTACCATTAATTTAAAACATTGGGCGAGGTAGAAAGCTTGACAGATATCAGGAATAGAAGATGTTGGCTGCCTAGTTGGAACATAGAAAAGAATGCTTATGCGTCAGATGAGTGGGGTGAAAATGTACTACAACGTTTTCCTGCAAGTCTCTGAAGGGCTCTGCTCTCTAAATTTTGTTGTAGGAAGAGTAGTAAGTGAAAATGTGGTGATTCCTACATGACATCCTTTGTATTGTCTAATTTTATGATAATACTTTAGAATTTAAATTACATTTTTGGCTGCCTAGATGAACATCAAGCCTGATAATCGAAGTCTTTCAAGAATAGACCTTTAAGATACAATATTAAAGTCATGCATTATTTCAAGAGGATGAATCCTAGAATATGTAGATTTAACCATAGCTGTTATCTTTGATTTTTATTCTCTCTTTCATGCTGCTTAATATCATGTGAAGTCCTTGTCCAAGAATCTGGAGTTTGATGTAGATTATGAAGACTTTTTGTAATAAATTCAGGATTCAGGATTGTTTATCTAATGTTTGTCCTGCTCCATTATCAGAGAAAGGTTGATTTTGATTATGTTCTATCAAACCAGTGTAGATAAACCTTCTCCATGATGTGTCTAACCTGGTTTTTTCAGGTCTTCAAATGGAGCACTTATCACTACTGTAACTGAATCCATCCAACTTGCTGATGATGATCAAGTAGCTCTTTATAGAGCACTAGAAGTGACATTCAATTATCAATGTCTTTCAGAATAGTGAAATGTTGGTCAGTGAAGCTAATGACTAGCGTTTCAGAATTATCTTTTTTTTTCATCAGAAAATCAGACTGAGTCCCACAAAATTGAGCTTGTGAACTGTCTTAATATATGTGGAGTGAGACTTCAGCATCAACCCCCCAATCCACATTTAAAATCTAATGTTAGGTCATGCCAGGCAGTAGTGGGTTCCTACCGGTCCGGTCCGGTTCCTAGAACTGGTAGTAATGGCGGCAGGAGGCTTCGCCCATCCACACAGACGTCATCATGGATGCTTTGTGCATGCGCAGAAGCACGCTGCACGCAGTCCCATTGCAAACCAGTAGTGTAGGTAAGTAGAGCCCACCCTGATGCCAGGCCAATTCCTGACACTGAAAGTTTAAAACACGAAGAAAATATAGGTTAAAAATAATATTTTAATTATTTTCAGCAGTGACTATGGATTCATTACGAATGTGCAGCAACAAATTACAGAGTGTATTTGTCTTATGTGCACACCATGAACTACAAATAATAGCTTTGAACTAGAGAATATTTAGCAGTCAGATGAAAAGATTCAACAGATGGAAAAAACACAAATCAGTGAAATGTGCTATCAATCTACATGGGAAGTTGAACTTGTCTGTAGATACAGATGTTGATGAGAGATCTCAGGGTTATATTACCTTAAAGGAATGTATTAGGTGAATGGGTGGTCTTCAGAAAAATTAATATTTGAGATAAAAATCAAAGCAAAGGGCTACAGAGAGAAGAAAATATGGTTAACCTCATTATTTAGACAGGGATTCAGTTTCAGTAGAGACCAATTTTTTCAAAAACATGACAGCATTTGGCTTTCTAAACAGAAATAGTTTGTGGGCAGTGATATGACGACGTTTCACAGCTGCTTGAAAAAGTATTCGGTTCACCTGGGGTTTTTCCTTTGAATTTGATGCAACATAATAAAGTACTGAAGCACAATGCATCAAGAAACAATCTCTTATGAAAAATGAAGAATAGAAAAATATTAAAGATTGAATAATATATTGAATAATATAATCCACCAGAAGATACTGAGTTTGATTACTTTTTGTTTGATTTTAGAACTTTGGGATACCTCACCTCTTTTTTCATTCTTCATAGGTATTTGGGGAAATATGGTGCTCAGAAAGCTGGTACTGGAATCATCTTTTGTCACATTGCTATTTCTTAGGCTATTTTAGTCCACGGGAAGGTATGAAGCAATAAACGAATATAAGATGCTCTCCGTAGGCATCTCTTTTGAGAGGGCTGATTTCTTTTTCAGTACTAACATTCTCTCTTTTGGTTGAACCTGCCTAGGTTTTCCCAGGGAGAGGCAAACCAATTTACTGTTCATTCCATCACTGCACATTGAATCCAGAGGAGAATAAATAGTAACCCATTAAACTTCCAAAACTGTATAGCATCCCATCCCACTAATGCTTTTCTGGGGTAGGCAACCTTCTGAGTCTGGTAGGTACAATTGGAAGTTTGAGATTTTGTGGTGTGAGGAAGGGGGAGCCATTAAATATGGTAATACATTATGGTGAGCATGCTCAGTCATAAAAAACCAATCTTCCAAGTAAGTCTTCAGCTATTTTTGGATTTGGTTGGTCTGACAGCAGGCTACCTCTCTAGAAACTCAACATGATGGGTTTAATTTTGGTATAGGGGAAAAAATGGCAAAATAAAGACTGAGCTCAATGTTGTCTGTATCAAGCTGTGGAGAAAAAAAATCCAGAAAAATTCTCTCACTGCTTCCCTATAGAGTAGGGACAGAAACTTGGACTGTTGTCAACTGCTGTATTCTGAGCAACTTCCTCCTCCTCTTCTAATTACAGGACCCAGAATTGAGCTATTCTTAAGAGATTGGAAAGAAATCCAGAAACCTTGCATGCTTTCTCTACCTTAGTTTGATTACAATAATTACCTAATTTATTAAAAGAATTATCTGATCCATATTTGGACAGGACACACACATACACACACAAAATTCCAGAGAGAAAAACTTCTGCAAAAAGGCAGTGATACCAAGCTTGGCAAAAGCAGACTTCATTTTTACACTTACAATTATTGGTTGTAGTTTTTCCTTTACATGGCAGTTTTGTTTGTTAAATTAGGGAAGTTTGGTAGGTTAGTTCTTTATCTTCATTTTATTTTGTAATAGTTCACAAAGCATTATACACTAAATAAGGCTATGTTGATGATTGATGTTCATTTGAATTCAGTTCAAAGAGCTTATTCAGAAATGTATTATATTAACAATATTCTCCAATTTAGATATTTGAATATTGTATTTTATTGCTTCTCCTGCCAATCTAGTAAAAAAATAGATAGCACTTCGGTGGGAAAGTAACAGCGTTCCATGCACCTCAGCATATAATCATGGTGGCCACATGATTGCGGAAGCGTCTCCAGAGAATGCTGGCTCCCTCAGCTAGGAAAAGGAGATGATCACCATTCCCTAGAGTTGGAAACCACTGGACTGGGAAACCTTTACCTTTTTAAAAATTTTCTTCCTTATGTATTCAACTAATAATCTGGACTGATAAATCATATTCTTTTGTTTCTCCATAATTTGGTGTATGTGATATATACCATACACGATTCTAGTGATATTTCATTTAGATTTATCAATTAATTATGCTTAATCTATGCAAATGATCAATTTTTAAATAGTTGCATTTTCTTCTCATAATTTTGTGTTTATAGCAATGGTCCTAAACAATAAGCATCATATGATGTATGTTTTCTCATTTTTAAAATACTATTTGACCGAATGTTTTCAAAGTTGATAATTTTTTAAAATAAATGTTCAGTCAAATATTCTTCTTTTACTCAGTTGTGATAAACAGGATCAGATTTATAAATATGTCTATTGGAGGGAAAAAAGGATACTAATTCTTAGAATTTGAACAGAAACCAGACTTAAAACAGATCCGTTAAAATCAATGAGATTAACCTTTTTCTGGATTTTGGCAAGTTAGAGTGAATCTGGATTTGTTAGAAATGTATTTATTTAAACTATTAGTTTGGCTGCCAGAAGAAAAATATTTTCCTGATCGGTATGTCTAAACTAGAGACCAGGACACAATTGTAGTCAAACACAAATTGATTTATTAACAATCAATTTACCCCATGAAAATACAACACAGAGACTACCATTACCGGTATATGGATGAGGACCTGAGATGGAGAAATTTGCTAACCCAAGTCAAAGCAGGTAAGAGGTACAGTTGTCTGTCAACTAGAGTGAGTGGTTTCATGGGAATGAAAGGGAATGAACTGAAAGATATATAAGACCATTAGTTGCTCTACCCTTCCCCTTCAACCAAATATTTCTGCAGTGATGTTAATTTTCCACCCAGACAGTACTGAATGAGGTAAGAGAAGGGAGCTTTCCATATAGCTTTACCAATGGATACTGTGTTGAATTTTTCTCTGCTTGGAAGACCTCTAGTGCTATTTCAAAGATTAATGAACAGCATCTTGTCAAGTTTAACAGATTAGCATGCTTTAGTTTATATTGATGATGTAATAAAAAATTCCCTGAGTGGTGGGCTATACTTTAAGGATTTGCATGAAACTTCTAAGAAAGAAACAACTGAGAAATAATTATTAAAGGGAATGTGCCAGTTTGGAGGAAAGTAATTGCTACTTTTACTCTTTAAAAAAAAACATTGGGTGTCCTTTTCCTTCTTGGAAAATATAAGCAGAGCTGAAATTATTAACCAAACAATATATCACAAATAAGATAATTTAAAAATATGACACAGTAGTAGAGACAATTTATACCAAATTACACCACTTAAGCAGAACTGTTAATTAACCTAATGTTAATTAACATGCTTCAGCAACATCTAGAATTTCTAAAATAGCACAGATACTAAGAAGTAGGTTGTCAGTCTTAATAAAAAGGAGAGAGTATAGTCTTTCACATAAACTATCCACATAGGATATGTGAAAAAATCAATAGCTTTAGTTTAACCCCCTAGCACAACAGCCCCCAATCTTTTGGGCACCTGGGACAAGTTCCATGGAGAGTTTTTTCCATGGCAAGATAGGGTGTGGTTGTGTGTGCTGTCTGCATCCGCAGATGGGGCTTCACTTGTTTGCATGGACCAGTTTATGGCATGTCACGGCTCAGTGCCAGTCCACAGGTATCGCTGCTTGCTCAACTCATCATTTGAAAAACTTCTTAAAATGTATTTTACCTTTGAAAAAGTGAAAGCATACGTTTACCATGGCTTATCTGTAGGGTATCATGTAGTGTACATGTTAACAGATTCTAAAGCAAATAATTTATTGATTTGTTACATTCCAGATTATTGCTAAAATTTGGTGCCAATTGTACTGAATTTTTAAATCTTTCTAAAGATCTAAAGATTATAATGTGAAACTTGAAAACATCTCTTGATTTCATGAGATTTTGGATTTTTTAAGATTAAAAAATATAATTTATTTTGGATTTATGTGAATACAGTTTAGAATAGTGGGCATTTATATATTCCTTAATGACATACATTGTCAATCCCTGGTATAACTTCAATTTATTTATTTATTACATTTAGAAACTGCCCATCTCCCTCATAGACAGATTCCCTAATAGCTTTAGGACTATTATATTGTGAGTCATACAATCGTAATAATATGTGTTTGTTTATTGGTTGAGATAATTTTAGTTTTAAAAAAATATTCTAAATCTTTTTTCTAGCATATTGGTATATTGAGCTATCTATTCAAAATTTATTAAAAAGGCAGTTTATGGCCAATGATTTTTTGTGATATTTTCAATAAACATTTGGAAAGCCATTAATGGTTATCTCTGAGCTTCCCCCCTCTCGGCAAACCTTCACTTATTCCATTTAAGGATACTAAATAATGAGTTCTGACCTTTTTTGGAGCAGTAAGATCACACTGGAGAATCCTAAAATAAAGTATTTTCTTTCTGAATCAACACCCCCACCCCCCCCAGCAAGGTATCCAAATGCACTGATATTTTTGATTATTTGGAAAACTCAAAACTGGAAAGGTTGAATAGTAGTAGTTGGGCTGTTCAATTTCATGAGATTCTCAACATACCTTGCTCTCCTGGTCAATGGTCCCAGGATGGTTATCTATTATGGTAGCTTCCATAATATGGAAGCAAAGTAACAGAAAAACAGAATTGGAAAGGACCCTGGAAATCTTCTAGTCCAACCCGCTGCTCAAGCAGCAGATCCTATACCATTTCAAATGGTTGTCCAATCTCTTCTTAAAAACTTCCAGTGATGGAGCACTCACAACTGATATTTTGGAGAATAGGTTGACCCCCTCTTCTTTGTGGAAGCCCCTTAGATATTGGAACAGTTATGTCATCCCTAATATTTCTTCCCATTAAACTTTACTAGACATATTCTATTCCTGCAATTGTTCTTCATGTTTTAGCCTCAAATCCTCTAACCATGTTTCTTGCTCTTTTGTGCACTCTTTCTAGATTTTCAGCATCTTTTTTATATCATGGTGATTAAAACTGGATGCAATATTCCAAGTGTGGTCTTACCAAGGGAAGTGGTATTCTTGTGATCCTGATTCTATGCATTAATACAACCTAGGACTGTGTTAGCTTTTTTGCCAGCTGTAACACACTGCTGTCTCATATTTAAGTGTGCTGCAGCTGCCAAAACAGTCAACAGTCCTAGGTTGTATTAACAGAGAGCTAGAACTAGGACTCCAGGATCCCTCTTACCTATTCTATACCTATGAATTTGGTTTTTCATGCCTAAATGAAGAACCTTACTTTTCTCACCACTGAATTTCATTTTGTTAAATAGGGCCCAGTATTCAAGTCTGCCAAGATCCTTTTGTATCTTGAGCCTGTCTTTTGTATCTTAGCCTACCTTAGCTTTAACTTGACTAAATATAAAGATGGGTATTAACTACATTTGCTAGTTTGAGTTGATCAAATATAAAGGCAGAATAAAAATCCAATAATAATTTGCCAAGAAAACCACATGAAATCCTCAATTGTTGAGGATTAAACGGAGAATTGGCCTGATAGGTTGATGAATGATCCAGCATCCTACTGGAAACTAAGGTTTGGGTTTTGTTTACTTTTTAGGGGTTTGCCACTTTGTGGCAAAGCAATGGGAAAATGAGGAAACGGCTGAGGCTCTGACAACTACATAAGTATATATATCCTGAGAAGAGGAAGAAAATACAGGATTTGAAGAGGCAATATAATCGGGGCAGATGACATTAGGGCTAAAGAACGGTGCAGCCAGTCCAGGTTCAGATTTTTGACCATCTCTCTCCGTCTGCCTTTTCCTCTCCCGTTTTCGTCTTTTCTCATCATTCGTTTCATATAACCTACAATAAACTCCTTTAATGCACTTGGCTGACATTCATTCAGGCTTTTTGCTCAAGCAAGAAAAGGATCCCACAGCTAGAGAGGATGAGCGATGTAGTGCAGATCTTTTAATCTGAATGGCCAAGGAACTATCTCCAGTGGGCGCCGGAAATCTCTCGGAAAACAGCATTTTCTGAAACGCCCTGTTGTATTTTTTTTTGTTCTGCCGGTGGAAAAATTGTGAGCTGAGCGGGACGGAGCAAAAAAACAAAAACAGTTCTTCCCATCACGTAGAGATAACAGTTCTTCCCATCACGTAGTAATGCCTGGTTCCGGATTCAGATGTGCTTTATCTGACGCGAGTTAACAGGCTCGCAAGGACGCGCAACAAACCCAACACTCTTCTCTTCCATATTCTAGGACAAAATCTCCTTCGCCTCAAAAAACTGGGGGGAAAAAAGCCTGACTTCCTATTGGCTTCCTTCTATCGGAGCGGAGAATGATTGGCCGGTGGGTGTTCACTTTCCTTTTCTCCCGCCCTCCGCCACGTGCAGGAGGCCGCTATGATTGGCTGATCCTTACGGCAATCATTCCCTTGGCTTTGTCCTCTCCCCTTTTCATCCCAATGAAGTTGAAGCCGGAGACCAACCCAACGTCTTGCGGGGAGCGCGGGATAATTGATCCTCTTCCTCGGATTGGCTGAATCGAAAGAGGGGCGGGGAAGAGAAAGAGAATGAGAGAGATGCGCGGTCAGGGATGGGCGGAGCCGCTGAATGGAAGAATAAAACGTTATGAGTGTGGCTGAGGGAAAGGATGGGAGTGAAGCGTATCGTTGTGTGCGCCGTTAAGGTGCGCGCTGTCAGGGTTCGTCGTCTCCGACGCCCGGGTCATGCGTTGTGAAACTGCACCCAGGTTTCCTGTCTGCGATTATTAGGACGCACCAGATTCTCCATAAGTCGGTTCTCTTGAATTCGGCTTTTCACAGGCAGTATGAAATCTCCCTCCTGCCTACCGCTGTTTCGTGTTGCTTCCTTGGCAATAATGATGACCCGGTTTGCTGCGGTCTTCTTCCCAGGGTTGTCTAGGCGTGGGACCTCCTGGTGGTTTCTTCTGACCAGCCACGAAGAACATGATGACGTCTTTCGAAATTTGACAACATTGTCCTATACACTACAATAATATTGATGATTGATGATTATATTAAAATAATCTTAAAATCTTCCTTAAGTGCTTGGTGGCAAGTTTTCTGAGGCTGGCATTGTTTTGTCTTTCCAGTGATATTAGTAATACCAAATTCTGATGGAGAAATCCAGATCTTCCAACTGAACAAGATGAAAAGGAAGCTCCCCCCTCCCCCAAAAAAGATTTACAGTGTTTATCATTGTCCTTACCAGTCATAATCATAAATATACTATGATAATATGGTAGTGAAAGTTAATTATAACAATCATAATTAAATATTTTTAAAAGTTATAGGTAGTTTTAAAAGTTATTTATTGTGGGATTGAAATAAAGTGCTTCAAAATTTGGTTTGGTGTTGAACTGTCAGATTCAAAATGTGATATATAGAGACCTCTAGGGACTGTAAATGAAAACTGCAGCTCACAGTATGCAGACTAAATTAGTTATGTATAATAGTAAAATCACAATGGCAGCTCTTGAAAGAAGCAATCTGGAAAAGCAAAAGTAACATTCAGTCTCTACTCCTTAAGCTTAAAACTCCAGCCCTTCATACTTTCCAAGATCTGGAGGGATGAAACTGGTCTTGGTTCACGTCTTGGTTACCCGACTTTGGGATCCTGGGGAAGGAAATTTTTCATTTTTTTTCTATTTGTATTATTTGTCTTTGTATTAAAATTACCTCAATCTTTCAATGTGTTAAATCTGTTTTCTTACAATATTGTTCCTCCATAGCTTTTAGATGGCAAACTATTGGTAAGAATACATACAAAAACCTGTAATGCTCTGAGCCCCATTTTGTGGCATCTCCTGTTTAACTCTATGCCAAGGGGAAGAATAAATATGTAAGACTAGGCTGAGCTGCCATTCCTAAAGATGATGATGGCATAGAAATGGGAGATAAAAGCTCCTTTAGGGTGTGGGAAGCATGAAGAACGAAATATTTTGAGGAATATTAAAAAAGGCAGAATATTACATTTCCCTAAAGGAGGGATGGAGAAACATGATCTTGGAGACAGGAAACAGCCCACACCTTTCTTAATGGCCCTCAGTAGATGTCAGCATTTAAGAGATAAAGAGCTTATTGGAAATAGAGATAACTCTATTCATAAGCAAATACCCTTACTCAAGAGGCAAACTAGGACAAAGCCATTTGTCCAAACCAGGACAAAGCCATTAAGCCATATAGGAATTGCTCAACATCCTTTCAGAACACAAGCACCTTCATTGCATCATCTCAGTTGCAACCCTCCCCCCCAGCAAACTTCAACCAAACATGGGAGCTCAGACAAACACCTAGAATTTCTACTTTGCCTATATATCCAACTATGTCACCTTCATAACCCCTTAAGAGCTGTGGTGATGCAGTGGTTAGAGTGCAGTACTGCAGGCTACTTCTGCTGATCACCAACTGCCATCAGTTTGGCAGTTCGGGTCTCACCAGCTCAAGACTGACTCAGCCTTCCATCATTCTGTGGTTGGTAAAATGAGGACCCCGATTGTTGCGGGGCAATATGCTGACTCTGTAAAACCACTTAGAGAGGGCTGTAAAGATTCAGCAAATCAGAACCCCCCCCCAAAACCATCTCCTCACTCCTCAGTCCATCACATGTTCCAATCACCATCCATCCCATCTCGGGACATCACTCCAACCACTCCTTCTCCAGACGCAGGATTGTCCTGACCTTGACCAAAAGGAAGAATGCCATTTTGTCTAATTACATTCCTTCTACTAAATCCCCCCTCCTACCTTTCCACACATGAGAAGGTGGCAGTGTGGAAGCTTCCAGGGTTAATATGGCTTCCAAAGCTGACACTGGCATTCAAAAGCAACAGCTAAAACCCAGAGCCACCAAGGAACTCTTATCCACCAAGGATCTCTTAGCCAGGCACTGAGACTAGAATCCTAGGGCCATACAATGGGACAACCTTTGTGTAGCATATCAGAGGTCACCAAATATGGCCAAACATCTACCGATCCATATCAGGATGCTCCTACCTATTCCTTCAGCTCCTCTCTTTAATTCAAACCTCAAGTTAACATTTACAGGCCAAGAAACATTATCCTCCCAACTAGATACATCAGGAATTTGGTGACTCCCAACCACACCTGCCAACCTTTTGGCAATATTTTGGGAGGATTCCCACAGTTTGGGAAAACCAAAGTGGGCCCTCTCCACAAACTGTTTACAGAAAAAGAAGAGGGACCACCAAATTCCTCCCCAAAACCAGTTTCTGGATGGGTGTGGCAAGAAATCAGGTTACATCACCCATCATCCTATGGGCATTGCTATCATCCTATGGGTGTCTCAACTGCAGACCTCATAACCCCAGGGTTTTTTGATAAATAAGAAACTTCAAACTATAAAGTTACTTAGTCTATACTTATATAGATGTGGAAGCACAATAGATAAGAAAATTATGAAGAGACCTAGTCTTAATATTAGGGAGGGTTCAAGGCTATTTGAACTAGAAGACAGGCAGGATTAGAGTTGTGTTGTCAACATAGAATATAACCAAACTCCATTGCTCTGGGTGACCTTCCCCAGCAGTCTCTGAAGACAAGATGCCATAATGAAGGATGGCAGAAGTCAATTCTTTAGATGTTGAATTATTTTCCTCCAGCATCACTTTCTGGACATGTTCTGACAGGAAGGACCACCATACTTCCTGGGATGTATTTGTGATTTTTCACTTAAATGAACTTCAGGATCCTTAGAGGAGACGTTTCTTTTCATCATAATTATCACCATCGTGGTGATAATTGAGATCTATTCTGCTACAGTAACTGTTTTTGATGTCATAATCACTCAGTGCCTTAATCACTACACCGAACTGGTCTGGTTCATATCCATACAATCCACTTAGTCTGGTCACATCACCAATGGCTGCATTCACATTTGTAACTTTTAACAATGGTTTGTTTTCAGAAGTCGAACCTGTTGGCTGATGGGTCAGTGAATTACAGGAACCCTAAAGCATGCCCACACCCATAATTCAATGACCTCCCACATGCCCCACCCCCTGTGCATGCCCGT
>JANHFK010000630.1:215100-228708 GCA_036250565.1 Sibynophis collaris
TTGACTCTCAGTCCCTAGCCAATTGGAAAAGAGTATAACCCATCATATAGGATTGACCACTCAGCGCGAG
This sequence comes from Sibynophis collaris, assembly GCA_036250565.1. Taxonomy (NCBI): domain Eukaryota; kingdom Metazoa; phylum Chordata; class Lepidosauria; order Squamata; family Sibynophiidae; genus Sibynophis; species Sibynophis collaris. The sequence continues at coordinate 215,171 of JANHFK010000630.1, forward strand.
GGAAATAATGACTTATACCCATAATTGAAGTTACAACTAACATATCACCCTAATGGTCATGTGACTGCAATTTGGGTATTTGGCAACTGGCTTGCCTTCATGATGGTTGGAATGATATCATCATGATGTCATAAACATGATTTGTGATCTTCCCAGACAGCTTCTGGGAAGTCAATTGGGGAAGCCAGATTTACTTAACAAATGTGTGTTTCACTTAATGAGCACATGATTCACTTAACACTGGCACTGGTAAAAATGTTCGTAAAATCAGGCCTGGTCATGTAATGACTTGTTTAACAACTACCAGTCTACCTATACACAGAGCCTAGAAATAGCATTCAAATCTTCATGATGCATGAATGCCGAAAATAACTCATGAATCCAAACATCTGTAAAGACTAAGAAACAACATATATCTTCTCCATTGAGACTCTTAAGTCATTCTATTGGAAGAATATTTATTTCTTAGGATCTTAGAATCTTTTACAGTAATTGCAGATCACCTTACTGGTCTTTAACAGGGCATTAAAAACATGGCTGTTTCCCAGTCTTGGGTTAGGGTGATTGGTGTAGCCATTTGTCTATCACTTGTTGGGACAGGTGGGAAGAATCAGTTGTTTCCTTCCAAGTATTATATTTTAAATTTTTACTTTTACTGTTCTATCCTTTTTATATATTAGTCACTCAGTGTCTCTGAAGTTGGATAGCCTTGAAATTTGAGGTATAAAGAAAATAAAAAATTACATTTGTCCTATTTCACTGACTCTTCTATAATTTCTAGAATGAGCCCAATGTGAGTATATGTGTTTTTCAGAACACAAGAAAGTAAATAGGCATGTAGAGAAAAAGTTGTGGTATAACATGTTGGACATAGATACAGTTCCAACTTTTGTTTAGTTTTTTGTTTAGTTTAGTTTTTATTTTATTTAATTCACAGCATGCATGTCACCCTAAAAATTCTAAAATAGGTAAAATAGGTACCTTTAATTAAAAATAAAAGCCTTCCAAATATTTAGATATATTATTTGTTACACATTGTTTTTTATTCTTGATGAATTTAATAATATTATATAAAGATCATATCATAGATCAATAATAAAATTGATTAGAAGTCATGCCAAATTCTCAGATTTAGGGACAGCAATCAAACATTCTACAGTTCTTATTATTTATACATGTTTTCCAGACAACCATCAACAGAAATATTCATAAAGATGCAGTCCGTGTGGTCCTGAAGAACAACTGACCAGATGGAATGAAGCCATCTATCTTTCCACTTTGCTGAATTTACAACTTTCTTACATTACAATGTATTTAGGTTATCAAAATCAAAAATAAGAACAAAATGGTCTTGAAAATTAAGCTACGTTCTGAAAATTGTTTAACTACTTTTATGCTGGAGTTTATTTTTAAACATGTTCCAAAGTTGTAATTGCATTAGAGATTTACAAACATATTCTGAAGACCATAAATTTCCATAAAAATGATTTGGGAACTGATTGTAAAAGTAACATATATATTTTTCATACAAGCATATTATAGTTTACACAATCTGTATGAAAAACTGTTGTGTTTCTGTGAATTATATTAATACAAATTACATACATATTTCTCTAAAATACAGTATGTGACCAAATGATTTATCTTTTGTCCACAGAAAAAAACAATCAGCCTAAAAACGAAATCATTCATGGAGGTCCTCAGTCTTATGCTTTGAATACTCAGTAAAATTTCAGAGTATACAACATGCCTATAAATCTATCTAATATATTCAATCGAATCTACATTGTCCAAATGAATGTATGAGAAACTATAATTTTAGATAAATAATGCAATTATTTATTTACCAATATACAATATTCATGGATATTTCTCTATAATGAATTAATGGGAGAATTTGAAATAAAATAAATCAAAAAATGTTTTTGTGGAATAAATAGTGTCAAACCTACTTAATGATATCAAGTATCTACAAACCATAGGTTGCAAGAACATTTGTCTTCCAGCCATATAGCATCTATGACAAAAATACATATGCCTGCACTGCTTTGATATAACATGTAACAATTAAAGCCAGAACCACTTCTTCAAGCCATTTGTTTCTTCCTAGTTTTCTCTGTCTCTTTCTATCATTCCTATTCTTTTTTCCCCTGCCTCTCCTTTTAGAAGAAGGTAAAACTATTCTTGCCAAAGGACTGATCTCATTGATTATAAAAAGCTTTTGAAATTGGGCTGAGTGTCCCATGAATTTGAACAGAAAATGTACATTGCCCTTGCACTACATCACATTTTATTTCTTGAACCCTCAGTTACATTGTTACTGAGTCGTGGTGGTGCAGTGGTTAGAATGCAGTATTGCAGGCTAACTCTGCCCACAGCCAGGAGTTAGATCCTGACTGGCTCAAGGTTGATTCAGCCTTCCATCCTTCAAAGCAGTAATGGGTTCCTACTGGTTCTCTCCAGTTCTTAGAACCAGTAATAATGGCGGCGGGAGGCTCTGTTCATCCGCCTGGACGTCATCATAGATGATCTGCGCATATGCACGAGCTCTCCCGTTGCAAGCCAGTAGCGACAGTAAGTAGAACTCACCCCTGCTTCAAAGGTCAGTAAAATGAGGAGCCAGATTGTTGGGGGAAATATGCTGATTCTATAAACCTCTCAGAGAGTGCTTTAAAGCGCTATGGGGGCTATATAGAATGCAGATCAATTGAGAATTCACCAAGAATTCATTAACAACTCCAACTATCACCAATATATTGTAAATACATAGGTTTGGCTTATTCATATGGCTATCCAAATGTTTAGAAAGGTGAAACGTGATACTCATGTCATATACGTTATTCTAATAGTAATGTCGGGAAATGGAATATTTTATTCATTACACTAAAATGCAGGATATCAATTCCACACCATAATAAAAACAAACACGTCAGCAGACAAAACCAATTCCACTAAGTAGATATTGGAAGTTGTAGCACAGCTATTGAAATGAAGCCAAGCAAGATCATGGCTGCTTTAGTTCTTATAAGGGAGACCACCAGGAAATTCCAGGCTGTAAGTTAGACTGGAAAAAAACAAAAACAAAACCAAGCCGGTGGCAAATCACTTCTACTCTTTTGCCAAGAATACTGAACAAACATATTTGTCAAGCTCAACTTAAGATGCCTTTATTTTCTGATTAGTATAAATAAATAACTACACATTTGTGTTTACCTCTCAGAAAGACAGTCAATATCTCTGTTGAATAAACCAGCTATTGAAGCTCCTTTCTCAGTAATCAAAACTATGAAACTTGTTAATTCCATCAAAATGAGTATTCAGTTCTTAGAAAAACAACAACAAGAGCCCTGCTATTTTAATGATGAATATATATACCAGGCATTAGGGAGTTTCTTATGGATTTCAGATCCTCATCCATAAGATTGTGCTATAAAATAATTGTTAGTTTTGAACATGCTTACTACAACAAGCAAACCTGTCTACACTTCTGTCAATGGCTAAATCTTTAAGAGACAATAGAAGTGAAATAAACTGTAACACTATATATGCTTTCTTAGAGCAAAGTTCTACTTTTAAGACAAATATTTTAAAAGTGATTATATTTTACAGTCCAGCCATTTTTAGTTGCAGAAATAGTAATCAAATCTCAAAATAGTACTTTGATTAATAAACATACAACTCTACCAAAGAGACCACTTAATTTGATTGGTCATGAGTATGCTGATTTGGGCGGTTCAGTTTATGGTAGATAATTCTCTTATCCACTCTTAGAATAGATCGAATTGTTATTGGGGTCTTATTGATATGGAAAACCCAATTCTGGTTGATAGTATAGCATGCAAAGTTCAGTGCTCTGTCCAGTGCTTAAAGCGATATTTTCATCTGGTTCCCTTTCAAGGCAACCTGGGTGGTCACAAAAACCACTTGACATCTTGATGCACTTCAGCAGTTTTACATATACACAAACTCTGTAGGAAAATAAATTTGTCATTTGTCACCACATATGTTGATCTGGGGAGCGAGGCGCTTTCGACTCCAGCTCCTGTGCAGCTCAGATGCCTCTCTCCCCGTTGTTTCAGCATTTTATTCTTTTATTCTGCGAAAGCAAATTTTCCCTAAGAATAATGACTTTTGTAGAGAAAAAAGTATATTGCAATTTAGCAGATTTCTCTCTCTCTCTGTGTATATATATAGATAGAGATAAATAGCTAGATAGCTAGATATAGATATATATTAGCATAAAAATATTCTATTTAATATTATACTAACTAATATTATACTTGTGTAGGGGATTGTTATTATTATTAATAATAACCTCTCTTGGAGGCCTGCAGCATGAGCCAAATATTTAATCTAATCTGTTATCGCTGCTCAACAGGCAGTCTTGGCAACTGTGATCTATTCTGGTTTGCTCTGGAGAATGCAATAAAGAGTAAGGAACAGCTGGTTTAAAAAAGCCTAAGAAATGTCTCTGTAGTTTAGAAAGACAATAATAATATTTTCATATTTTAATGAGTTTAGATACATGCTAAACCACACTAAAGGCATCTTTTTCAAAATGTTTCCTTATGTTAATCAGAGAAGACTACCCCCCAGGTCAAAGTTATGCATCCATGGGACTTCTAAGAAATAAAAGTATAGTGTTTCTTAAAAGTGTTTCTTAATTTATTTCATACTAGTCTGCTCCCTTTTTAAACTTCTTTGGTTTTTTTTAAAGCTGCATTTATTTCATAAATGGTTACTGTTTAGTTTAAAATATGATAAAACAATACAACAGTCACTATTCATGCTGTGTAGACTATGTTCAGATGTAATATTAAATCAAAGATAGAATTATGTGCATAAAATTGAGGAGGACTTCCTGCTTATTGAAAATCATAGTGCCCTGTTGCATTCAGGCTCAATAATAGTATTGTTTCAATTGCAGAGCTTTGGGAAATAGGCTGATGTGTATCACAGGATACTCTAGCACATACAACCACAACAGTCTTAATTAAGGGTTCCTCGATTCATTCCAAACATTATTAGCAAATTATTAATTTTTGTAGTTTCATCTTCCAGCTTTCAATATTCTAAACCCTTGATGGTGAACCTATGGCACGGGTGCCACAGGTGGCAAGCGGAGCCATATAGGTGGACACCCGAGCGTTGCACCAGCTCAGCTGCAGCATGCATGCGTGTGCCGGCCAGCTAATTTTCGGGCCTTCCGGGCCCACCAGAAGTCAGGAAACAGGCTGGTTCGGCCTCCGGAGGGCCTCCTGGGAAAGGCCATTTTTGCCCTCCCCAGGCTCCTAGAAAGCCCCTGGAACCTGGGGAGGACGAAAAACGAGCCTACCGGGCCCACTGTGCCATCACGTGCCAAAAGCGGGGGGAGCACAGGGCACATTGAATTATGGGTATGGGCACGCACACACGCGACCCCCCTGTACTCCTTCCAGTTTTGGCACCCAATGGCAAAAAGGTTAGCCATCACTGCTGTAGGTGGTTGACAAAAATCTAGATAAAAACATAAAAAATATAAAACATCCCCAATTTAAAAATGATCGTGACAGCTCACAACTAGTGCCAACATAATTCTCTGGAACTATGAAATTGTCTTTTACCCACAGAAGGTTAGCTTTTTTGGCTGTTATACTCTAAGTGCCAGATATATCTGTTATGAAAACAAGTCTCGACTTGGCAATAATATTGTTTCTGCCCACTAGTAAAATTGTAGGAAGGTGAATACAGATGTCCATTTATAATTAGGGAATCACAACCTGTACCCAAAACAAGTCCCCTAATCTGAAGCTAAAAAGAAAGAAAAAAATGGTTATGACTTACTGTAGAGAAACACTATGAAATTAGTGACAAAGGGCTCCATTCATTTACATATCTAATGGAGGCAAATGTTCTTTGAACAAGGGAATTAATATCTAATTATACTGTACATAAAAGGATTTTATTAAGTAGGAAGGGAAAGGACATGGCTGCCACAAATTTTGGCCAGCTCAAACTCTTAGTCCCCCTTGTACCTAAGTAGTTACTTTTTCTTATATTATTGTATATTATACTTTATCCCATTTTCTGTTCAAGAAATTTAATTTTTGATACCAGTTACCCCACCCAAGCAAAAAACCATGGGGAGTCTAGGATGACAAAAGGCAGATGACCCAAAGTTACCCTGTAACTTTTCATGACTGAATGCGGTATTGAAACCTATCTTCTTACACATCACACAAACTTAGTTCCTAGATTGTATCAAATTTTTCACTGTTCCCAGTTCCTCTCCCCTTTACATATTGAGTCTGCAGTCATCTCACATTTATTTGGTGCTTAATATAAAACATGATTATGAGTAAAACAGAAAATTTTTCAATTTTTTTTAAAAAGAACTCTTAAGATGATGTCAAGTTAACAATAATGTTCCACATAATTGCATATATAAAAACTGTACGAATAGAGTGCTGAATGAGAAACTAGCATAGCTGTTGAAATGCAGCTTCCTAATAGCATATTGCAGAAACTGCTAAGATTCAAATAATGGGAAGATTCTAGAATTCTTAGTATTCTAAGAACAGTGTCAAGATGTCTTGACACTAATGAGAAAAACAGTATTTTGCAAGGCCAGCACTGATCAGCTTCATATTTAAGTCCTAACCTATTATGACAAAATACTGCCAAAAAATTCTCTGTTTCCTCTTCTCTGAAATCTTCTGGAGAGGTAGCTGCAGAGTTGTCAAGTACTAGAGGTAACAATACTTTTCTGCTTTAATGGTGATGTTGAGGACTAATTACCATTCTCTTGGTTGAGTCTAGCACACTTTTTGTTGATTAAATACTTGTCCAGAGACGTTTGGACTGAACCCTCTTAAGTGTAGATGAAGCTGTGTAGCCTATGGTGAATGGAAGGCAGAAAGTCTTTGTAATAAAACGAATATTTGAATGAGAGGACAAATTATAAAAAAACATTATATTCATCATGTTTGCTACATGTGTTTATTGTAGGAGTTTGGGGCAGTTATTTGTTTTTGGAAATGATAGGCTTGAATGCAAAATAGCCTACCATAAAATACATTGACCAAATGTATGTTCTTACATTCAGACATACAGGATATTCTCTTGTTGATTTTGGTGTCTCTTATGTTTGTGAATGATTCTGGGTGGCATAGTGTTATCCATCAGTGATAGATTAGGTTCCTAAGAAGGAAAGCCATATTCCCTTATCAGGCATTTATAATATAAAATGCCATTTGTGCTTCCACAGGAAGGGCCATGAAAAGCTTTAAGGATAGAAAGGAGGGAATGTAGACAGGTTGAAAGAAGAATGAAAATAGAAAATGATAGTTTTGAAAAGATCCCAGGTAGGTAAGTAGATTGCATTATAACTAATTATATTTTTAATTTTAGGAAGCCCTTACATCTCAGGGTGTTTTTATGTTTAAAAATGGCTTGGAAAATTGTGATGCCATCATGTTTTGCTGCCTGATTTTCTCTGGTACTTTTCATTTTATGAGGTAAATCATAGATTGTAGACCTTCTAGTTGATTCAGCATGTAGAGAAATTAATATTTGCAAAAAAAATAAATTGAATAAAATAACAGTCTATGGATTAGATGCAGTGCATTTGGACAGGTGGCTTTAGTTACTAATCAAAAACCTTCCCTTGAATTCAGATTTAAGGATAATTATATTTAAAACAAGTTTTGTTTCTTGATGGAGGAAAATCAGAATAAAGTATGCCATAATGTTAAATCTTGCATTTGAATGTTTTAGCATGAGGTTTAATTTCCTGCTCTGTGTTAATCAACAGAGTTAACTAAATCTCAAAATTTGTAAGGCTACAGTAGCTACAGTGGAACAGTGGCACAAGTATGTCTGTTTTGCATTGCTTCTCAGCAAAGTGATGATATTCCAGTAAGGAGCACTTGTGTTTGAGTGAATCTGCCCTAAATTTGACCTTCTTTTGAAGTACTTTATCAAACTTGTGATGGTGCTATTATCTGGCACACTTTCAAATGGCTTTTTTAAAACTGCAAAATGCTATTAGAAAGATTTTCCATTCAGCAAAGACTAATTGATTTAGAGTAATCATAAATGTATCACATAATCTTGTATCCCCATTTCATATAAACGTAGTAGATCAAATAAGAGACACTTTCCTCATGTAAGTATTGCTGCCTGATTGCAGTCTTGCTACTTCTTGCCTGTATTTCGCTTTGACTGCAAGTAACAAAGGTCTGTACGTCTGTTTCCCTAGAATTCCTTTTATAGCTAGCGTCTCTTCTTCCACTTTTTAAAAAACATATTGATAGGTGGCATAGTCCAGTTAGGTATTACCAATTGCTAGCATTAATATTAAAACAAAAGACTTTGGATCAATGGCGTGAACAGTGCAGAGCTGAGTATTTGATTCTGCCTGTCTAAATATAGCCAGTCTTTTTTATCTGAAATAGGAAAGAGTCCAGGAATGAGTGACTACAGGCATGAAAGTGCAGGAGTGAAATGGAGGTGCCATGGAAGAACCCCAGAACTTGCAACATCTAGTCGAACAACAAGAATAGAAGGTATAAGTACTAGGATGAGAAAGAGGATAGCTTTAGAAGTTATGTTAGCTTAATATATAAGGCTAATCTGGTCATGATTTCTTTTGATTTTTACACATAAATCCCCATAGTTATAACCTGCTTGTAGCCATATACACCTGAATGTCTCTTATACCATACTGTCTCACTTAAATCAAGTCAGTATAGTCTTCAAGTGTATTTATTTGTAAATGTATACAATTATTATCTAGTTATTAAGTTACTAAAGAATATATGGAACCCTTTTTATTCAAAAGCAGCTTCTCTAATGAATATGAAGCTGCCACTACCGTATTTTTTAAAGATAAGTACAATATTTTATTTCCTTCCCCTTTTTGAAAGAAAGTAAAAGTAACATTAAAGAAGCTTATTACACATATAGCTTTTCTATTCCATAACACACATGTAAATAACAGAAAGAGTTGGAAGAGACCTTGAAGATCTTCTAGTCCAATCCCCTGTTCTGGCAGGAAACCTTATACCATTTCAGATAAATGTTGCTCATTGATTAGTTTCCATCCATTGCTTCTTGTCCTGCCTTCAGATGTTTTGGAGAATAGGTTCTTGTCCTGCCTTCAGATGTTTTGGAGAATAACCCACTCTTCATTGTGGCAGCCCCTTAGATATTGATCTTAGATAAATATAAACATATTGCTATTGCCCTCCTTTATGGCAGAATTTAAAAGACATTTCTCTTACACAACACAAATCATGTATTTAAAGAGAGAACATAAAACAAAAAAGATGTGTATCAGAACTACCAGATGTTAAAATGTATTACTTTTTAAAAAAGAGTTACTGCTGTTTAAAATAATTGGAACTATTCTTGTTAAAGTTTGTTATAGCAAAAGGGATATTTTTAGCCCATTAAAGATTAGCAAATTTGTTGTAGCTTAAGTCAGTAAGAAGCCACACGATAGCATTGGACTTTTGCAGAAGCATTGGATTTTCTACACACTTTTGTTTTCAATTTATACTCTGCAAATCCAGCAAACTCTAGTACAGTAATACAATATTAGAGGCATAATGGGTTTTCTGTTTTTAAAGTTTCAGCATCAGTAAAGGAGTCAGCTCATATGGATATGGAAGGACTTTGCCCAATCCTTTCAGAAGAAACTTGTTCACCAGGGTCCTCATCTAGTCAAAGAGATCTTGCAGGGACATACATAACTGACATGAGCCTTTCAGATGATCGAGTGACCCACATAGAGAGCATTCTTGATCTGTGGAGTGGCAGCCTTAAAGTAGGTAATTTGTGTACTATATGTTAAATTCTGCTGTGGATAACCTGGTTCATTACATCTTATTTTCCTCCGTCTTTGTTCTGGAGTATTATACCCTCAAAGAAGTCTCCTTTGACTATGTGCCTATGCCATTGTGTGTATATATAAAAATAAATCTTAAAAAATCAAAGTTAATATAATTATGTTTACATTTAAAGCTAGCAAAAAAAGGACCTGGGTATAACTGTTGCTGAGATCTCATATGACTGATCACAATCTGATTCTTTTAAGAAATAGCAAAAAATAATTCAGGCTGTACAAGGTATAGAACAAAGAGGGAGAAGCAACATACCATTTCTCCATCCATTGCAGTTGTGTGCAAAATTGTTGATCTAAGCCAGTGATGGTGAACCTATGGCACGGGTGCCACAGATGGCACGCGGAGCCATATCAGTGGGCACATGAGCTTTGCCCTAACTCAGCTGCACCGTGCATGCACGCATTGGCCAGTTGATTGTTGGGCCTTCTGGGCCCACTGGAAGTTGGGAAACAGTCTGTTTCCGGCCTCTGGAAGGCCTCAAGGGGGGTGGGGAAGGCCTGTTTTTTGCTCTCCCAAAGCTCCAGAGGCTTTCTAGGAGCCTGGGAGGGTGAAAACGTGGGGCACATTGAATTATGGGTGTGGGCACACACGTGCGCGACCCACCCACACTCCTCCCCATTTTTGGAACGCAACAGCAAAAAGGTTAGCCATCACTGCTCTAGGTAAATGTTATTTACAAGTATTTCTATAGATAATGATCCTTAAAGGTATACTTCCTATCCTTTTGTATGAGGAATGGGCAAACATTCCTATATATAGTGAGATACTGACGACAAATTACAATAAACATTTGTTTCTAGTTATTGCAGTTGAAGGTGGTGAAACTAATTTCTGAACCTAAGGGGAAATTGATTTATTAACTATATGTATTATACCTATTCAGTTGTCTGATTTAAACAGCAATTAGATTATTTTCAACCTAAGATTACTTAAATTCTTAGATTATATTTTCACACTGTATGATGGATGACTTAGTTTATGAAATATGTAAAACAAATACCAAATATTAGTGTTATTTCTCTACTCATTCAATTTATATATTACTAGGACCCATATTAAACTTATAATAATATTCAATGGCAAAAATAAGAAAATTCAAAAGACTACAATGCATTTTCCTAGAATTGTAAAATTAATTTTAATTCTTATAAGTGAATTCCTAATTTTTAATTGTGGAAAGTACAATTGGAGTGAGTGCTTTAAATGAAAATAATCCATCTTATATTAACTACTGTGAAACAATATCAGGATTTACTAGTGCTTGAAAATAATGGTTAAAATATTTAGGTTTGCTTTGACATTTTCCTTTTCAAACAAATCTTGCAGGTTTGTAAAAATATCTCTTTTTGGGACTGAACATTGTACATTTATGCATTCTATATTTAGAATCTTATTTTGCCACCTGATACATTTTGCCCACAGTATAATTATAGGTCTAAACACTACATATAATCCTGATTTAAACTTGTTTAGTCTACAGTCCAAAGGATGCTTACTGTATCTAAAAGCTTTTTCATTTTGTTTCCAATTGCTAGTTTGTGGATTTTCAGTACTTTTAGGCCCTAGACAAGCTAATTTCTGTCTCAGTAACATGTTTTACTTAAAAGCAGCTAAGACTTTCTATTTTTTTCTTAGTTAGAAAAAGGAAGTGAGAAGCAGGACTTTTTTAATATACAGATAAAAGCCTTAATTTTGCTTTAGGGGATAAGAGCAAATTTAGACATCAAAGGTAAGTAGGAATGAGTGGGTTCTTCTGGAAATTATACATAACACACACTAACTTTAAAAATCCAATACTAAGACTGAAGATTTCCGAATAACTGAAGAAATAAGTTTTAAAGCTTTAAGTATGCTTTTATAAGAAAATAAATGATAATAAGACATTACCTGAAAGGAAAAAGAACAAAAAAAATAATAAGATCAAAGGTCACATAGTTATGAAGCTAGGGTCCATTTCAAAATATTTAACTTACTTGAATACTAAAACTGTTCAAACTGTTCAGCAAACACGAAATCCTCTAAGACTGCACCCTTTGACAGTAATATTTCCCTATTCCATCAGTGTGAGGATTTAAATCAAGAATTACAAAATCAGTAGTACTAATAAGCAAATTCTAATATTAGTAAGGGTTTTCACGCTTTTGCTTTAATATATCAAGGAAGAGCTCTTAATTTGGAAGAGATGTGTGTACTTTGTATAAAAGTGGAGCTTGTAAATCAATTTAGAATGGAAATCCTTCTCTGCACCCCCACATATATGGATATCATACCAGAAATAAAGACAAATGAGAACCAGTCTTGCATCTGTTACTACTAGAATTAAAAGCCATCTATAATTTCCTCCCTGAACCTTATTATTATTGTCATTGTTCGGCTCTCTAAATTTTGAGGGGTCCTTGGTGCCCTCTGAGCTTGGTTGTTTTCTTGCAGATGTTTCATTACCTAAACTAGGATCATTGGAGTTAGTTATCTAGTCAGGGCACCGATGATGTTACCTAGTTTGGGTAATAACCATTTGCAAGGAAACAACTAAGCTCAGAGAGCAACAATGACCCCTCATTTCAATCGTGAACTACAAGTATTTTCCTTTATCAGTCTCTTAAACTTTAATCATTCAGTATTTACTTACCTGTGATAAGATGAGCGGCTAATAAGTTTAATAAATAGATAAATAAAAATTGTTTCCTTGAAATTTGTGCTATATTTCATCTTCTTTGCAGTTGTGTTTTTAAAGCTTTGATTCTTAACTCATCTATAAGTTAACACATTTCTTATTTCTATTCATTCTTCTTTTCAACACTATTATTAAGTCAGCCATTCCCAGTATTATTACAGAACAAGAAGCTGCAACTTCTATCAGATTTGTGATTCATTTTGTGTTCAATCTACATTCACTCAACACCCATTCATATTTGACTTTATATTTTCTTGTTTTATCACACATGCTTCTTAAGTATCCATTATTCCCATTTCTTTCAACTTTATGTGTTTTCTGACATATCCAACTTTCAAGTCTGTTTAACATAACCATTGTGCACAGCAAGTTTTACTTCTTTCTACAATAATTATTCACAACAGACTACAAAACTAAATGATACACTTCAATGCCAGAACCATTTCTCAAACATTTATTCACAAATTCATTAAACAAAAAGACATAAACTCAAAAATAAGCAACCCAGCCACCTGTGACAACTGACACCACACTTGAAACTCAAGAGGACACTTTTAGAGAGGGGAAACCCTCCCCCCATTGTCCATCCAGGTATTGATGATACAAACCAGATTGGTTCTGTCATCCATTGTGGATGAGTTGAGCTTTTTGCAGGTCAAGCTAGCATTAAATAGCAACAGCTGGAGACCTGAACCACCAAAGCTTTGGAAACCAGGACTTGGGATTGAGTACAGGGGGGCAGAACACAGGGTACTGGTATTAAACATTGGGAATGCCTTCTCCAAGAGAACCCTGCCCCCTATCTCCTGTCATATCTCCCCATGCCATCATGATTGCAATGCCCTCCCTTGCCATCTTCCCTCTCTCCCTGTTATGCTTCCCTTCCCTTCCAGATCCAGATTTTTTTTTTTAATTTGATTTATATGCCGCCCTTCTCCGAAGACTCAGGGCGGCTTACAATGTGCTAAGCAATAGCC